>JADLZN010003652.1:325000-336462 GCA_018155175.1 Sinocyclocheilus anophthalmus | reverse complement strand
GGAGCGCTGAACAGCGCAGCTCTGATAAACATGATCTTTGAACGCCTAGAGCACGGCAACTCTTTCCAGAATGTTGAAAAGTTCTTTGTGGCTCCACCAAGACTCACAGTACGTTGCTCATGAATTAAGATGCAAGACCTTAATATTGTGTGTGGTGGGTGGGGGGGGGGGACATTTTAAAACGCATTCGTGACACAATCCCAGATGTGACAATCCCTTTCTGTGTGTCATTTCTTCTAGGATTTGGACATCAGCCATGTGGTGAGGGACATCATGATGAATCGAACCATCACCATCATCAGTCTTCACTTTGACGACTTCCTGAGCCACGACTGGGTTTCCTGGTTCACAGTGAAACTGGTTCCCCGCCCACAGGGCAACAAACACAAACAATTGGCATTACTGATGGAACAACATTCTCTATACATCTCATACAAAAATAAAAACAAATTTAATTGTTCCAATCTCTCTTTTTTCCTTATTTGACTCCATATTGCACAGAGGTAGTGGCTATTAAGGTAGAGGGGAGGTGACCTAAAAATTGCGATAAAAAATGGCATGTTCTTGTTAAAAAAAAAACAATGGCATGTTCTTTGTTGTTGTGGTGTTTTGTTGTGACCAGAGGAATTGTATAAGAACAAACTATAATACTGCAATCACATACAAAAGTAGTCCTTCATTTTGTACATTTTATACAGTGTTAACACTTAATCATTGATTTTCTTTCTTCTTTTTCTCTTTTTCTCAAAAAGGCAAATGGTATTTTCCATGTATGGACCAAACTGATGGACAGTCTAAGCCAGGGGGTCCACCAGGGGCTCCTCGTCGCCCCGTGATAGCAGCTCCTTCTTCTCATCTGTACTGGCCAGGGAGTTGCGGCTGTTGTGAGCTCCCATGTACAGAGTAGCATACACAGGATTCGTGAAGTTGGTCGGCTACAAAAGAAAAAGTTGGAAATATATGGGATCAGGCCGACTCTTTAGCTGAAAGACCACAGCTGTGCTCACCAAACCTAGTCAGCATTTTAAGGCATCGCATCCACACTCCTGACAGAAAGATTGTTCCAAATAATATGCTGCCTTCAAAGACCCTCTAGATGGCAAATACGTTTTTACACCCTTGCGAAATTATCAAGGTGGGTCCATTGTAACGGGCACCAGTATTGTCATTATTCATTGCGAACATGAAGGGTAATAGATATTATGCTAGATCATTCCGAGTGAATTATCACAAATTTAAGTTTCGCTCGCTTGCTAAAAATTGATTAATTTCTTGAGACAAAAAAGTAATAATAATGCAAGAAAAAATCAACAATTAAAAAACTACAATAGGAAAACAAAACACCAAAAAGATCGCATATACAGAGACAAGAATAATAGTGGAGATTCAACGTCAGAACCCAATCCATTTACAATAAAGAAACATCAAGGGGGAGGAAAAAAACTTTATGAAATGGATGAATGGAATTGGTAACTTTTCAAGACTGGTTTATTAGAGTATGTGGTGAAATACAAAGCCGAGTATGATAGGTACAGTAAGCGTAATATATAAGCTTTATGCGGATCAGTCAGTGACCATGGTACTAGGGTAGCTAACCTTTTCAGAAGGGTTCGTGGTGCGGAAAAGTAGTGAATGCAGCAACGCATTTACACTTGGTACTTAGGGTCCAACGAGGCCAAGTGTTGAATAGTACAGAGCTTACTCTCGCGTCATCAATTTTATTCTCCAGGCTGGTCTGTTCAACTCTATGATCGTCACAACATGTCATAGCAAACCCTTTTATTTTTTTTCTGGCGTGTTTTTGTGTGTTTTCATTCATTCTATCCTGAAGGCACTCGATGCAATAGCCTTCGCGCCAGTCTGTCTGCAGTCTATCTCGCATAGCTGACACGTATGTCAGCTACATAATCATAGGCATACTTACTGAGTATGAGAAGATAGCGTCAAGCAAATATCTCACCGTTACAAATTGTTTATAAAAAATCACAGGAAATGAAGGTAGACGAGAGGTGACGAGTATTAGCAAAAAGTACAACAGCAGGCACGGCCACGCGAGAACCCAGACACAGAAGAGAAGTAGCAGTAGCCTGCCACAATCAGACAGGGACCAGAGAGTGATGAGCGTGCTGGGGCACTGAGGCGGACCCGCCGACTCGTTGGATGAAGTAACGTGAGGAGCGGGCACTGGACCACGTATGATGAATCTAAAGCCCCGAAACCGCGGGAATCTGTAGAAGCTTCTCTACAACCACGCTAGCAAGGATCCCATTTGCACGATAGTAGTGGTAGAAGTTCTCGTACTTCTGCCTACCAGGCAGAAAATTCAGACAAAAGGAACCAGTGACTCTAGTTATGTAGGCGATCCTGTGTGATAGATTATAGAGGAGCCAGTTCGGTTGTCCATTCTGAAAGCGGCTTAACCATCCGCTCCATCTATACGGGGATGACCCGGCATCTGGGACACGATGCCTGGCGTTCTGTTGTAATTAGACGGAAGCAGGGGGTGGTGTGGTGCCCTTGGAAAGCGAGGCGATGACCGGCAGCTGAGGGGGCGCGCTGCTGTAGCACCACATGACAACTACGAGGGACTGAGCTCTGCGTAGCATCCGCTCACTTGTATTCACGGCGGGGCCGGGTGACGATGGCGCTCTTATGTGTTCCCGCAGTTGCCTCCCCGCGCGTATATACCCGCCGGCAGCTTTCGCGGCAAAATACGTCCGCGTATGTCGGGGCTCACTGAGCCCTGACGCACGAGGTGGCAGGGATATCATGAAACCTCCTTCAGACTATGAGGGAGGCACTGAGGGAATAACCGGGTCACAACCGTATTGAGTGCTGTTCTCTTCGAAGCAGACCCTCATCTCGACCCGGAGGGGACGCGGAGCTCGTACAGCTGCCGTACCGTGGCCGGGCGGCAGCTCGCCCCATTGCAATCGTTGTCGGGCTCACTGCATGCACCATTTTTCTGAGGCACCCGTAGGTCGCACCCCCCCACCCAGCCTTCTTCTGAATACGATCTGATCAGTATCGGCTGTAGAACCCAGACTGTCTGTCGAGAGAAGGGACCACTTTGATGGCCTCCTTCCTCAAGAGAGTATTTACTTCTTGTTCCATTACCAGAGCCTACTCAGGGCCCACTAGTGTGGGGATGACCCCTTTGAAACGAGGCGGACGAGAACCGAACTGGATTCTGTCACCTTTCTCTACAAACTGCAGGACCCATTTTGATATATTTGGCAGAAGCTCCCACGCTGCCAGAAAATCTACTAAAGGAACCAGCCTCTCGAGGCTGGCCTCAGGTGTCATTAGAGGAGCCAGTTCGGTGCCCTGAAACGGATGACCGGCAGGGAACAACCGACCCGACTGCTGTAGCACCCTTACTTGAGGGGGCGAGCTCTCCCGTGCCGTACCGTTTGCCGGGCGGCAGCTGGGATTTTCGCCCGTCGGAGCTCACTGAGCCCTGAAGCAACAAGGTGGCAGGGGTATCAATGAACCTACATGAGGGCACTGAGGGAACAACCGACACGACTGCTGTAGCACCCTCACTTGAGAAGGCGAGCTCTCCCGTGCCGTACCGTTGCTGGGGCGGCAGCTGGGATTTTCGCTCGTAGGAGCTCACTGAGCCCTGAAGCACCGAGGGGAGGAGTTGGCCGGGGAATAAGAATGAACCGCATGAGGGGGCATGACGGAAGAGGAACATAAATCCGAACCGCCCGAAACTGCTGTAGCACCCTTACTTGAGGGGGCGAGCTCTCCCGTGCGTACCGTTGCCGGGCGGCAGCTGGGATTTTCGCGCGTCGGAGCTCACTGAGCCCTGAAGCAACGAGGTGGTAGGGGTATCAATAAACATCCGTGAGGGCACTGAGGAGGATTGGGCACCATATACTGAGGTGTTATCCTTTCCTCGCCAGGTGGACTGCCCTCAGGGACCTGACAATGGTAAAACCATTTAGCCGAGGTCCTCTTAGACAAAAATAACGGTCCGCAGATCCGTTTTCGGTCTATAAGACCACAACTGAGAGCATCGCCCCGACCCCCGTTCTTTCTGTGGAGGGGTGCGGGTTGCAACGCACTGTTTTTGAGACTGGCGATATGAGGAGCTTTATGAATTGGGCTGCTGCTCGCTCAGCAGCCCCACCACTGAGCAGGTCAGCCTGGTATACTTGTAACACCGCCATGGTGTGCAAACATGAGCCAGCCTGACCTACCGCCGTATAAGCTTTCCCAACCAGACTCGATGTAAGCCTAACGGGCCTGGTGGGAAGCTTCGGGGCCTTAAGGGACGATGCTGAGGATGGGAGGAGATAGCTCGAAAGCGTCCGCTCCACCACTGGCATCGCCCCATATACCTTATCATTCAGCCCCACGATGTTCTTTTGAATAATTCGAGACTGTGGGCTGTAACACGGGATGAGTACGGTTTCTCCCACGAACTTGACACCTCAGCATGGAGATCGGGAAAAAAACGGAAGGCCCCGTCGTGAAGGCTGTGATCTGGATTCAGAAAACGCTCGTCTAATTATTTTTAGGACGAGCGTCCTGTATCTAGGCTGGCCAAACGATATTTTATTTTGGCGTGAAACACACCCCATAATCACGAATCACATCTCATACGCGAGGGGCTGTGGTGGCGAGTCCACAGTCTCATCTGTCTCGACACTCATCACATCCACCTCCACGGAGGAAGATAGATGAAGCGTCTGGCACTTTCTCTCTCGCGGGGGGGGGGGTGGCGCAGCGGAGAGGGAGCCCCCCCCCCCCCAATGCGGATCTAGCGGCGTGAGGCAGAGAAAAGGACGAGCCCGTCTCGGATCTCTCCGCTTAATCCACCCGCGATCCCCGCGACAAAAGTCTGCACTGTGCCTCGGCAACAGCGGAACCGCTGCCAGCGGGATCGCCAGCCTGGCCGCTCTCATCAAACACAGCAAGGCGAGAGCGGAGCGTGCTCAGCGAGAGTAACTCGCAGTGATGACAATCAACTGCTCGAAAGCTGACCGTGCATGCTCCGATCCCAAAACAAACGACACACACATCGTGTGTATCCCCTGCCGCCGGATATCGTGGGCAGGGAGAAACACAGAGTTTGTAATGCCGTTCACTCGCCATAGACTTCTTATTGTTTTATATATATATGAGTGCTTGTGGCGGACAGACAACAGTAAATAGACAGACACATACACAGAGAGCTACTGAAGAGCAGAAGCTGGTTTGCACCCTGCCGGATGTGCTTTTATGCTTTCTGGTGCTTACGTCAACCTGCTCGTGACGTCTCGCTGCTCCATTGGACGGATTTGATATGTGCTTCAGAACGCGGTCACGCAAAGGGCGTTCCCAAAGCGTCTCGACGCAGCTCAAGTTCCTGAAGGGGAAACATTTTCACTAATATTTTACATGTACAGGCTGCATTGGGTTTTCCTCGTTTGAAATCACTTCTGATCGTTAGATCAAGGCAGCGAGTTTCTGCTCTCCGGCTGACTAATTTAAGTCTTTGTTTCTGGGTCATTCCTCTCCTGCAGAACCTTTTGAACTGTGAAACGTAAAAAAATGAGTAGCCTATGCATGTGTTATATTTTAAGCAAGTATTTCCATAAAAAGGTTTATCAGACCTTCAGGAATCTGCTCTGGCCAAACTCAGATACAAAGTTTATTAATTTGAACTTGATATTTACAAAACGACAAGTTCAAATGTCAGTGAATGTTCATAAAGAGCCAAAGTGAGTTATTGCTTAGCAAGGGTTTGACAGTTTGCTTATATGAGGGCTTTTCATATTCATATTTGTATTCATCTTTTGACATGTTGACAATATCAGACGGATTTGTGTTATTTTATCAAATAGAATGACGACGAAACATCCCAGAACTCACCAAATCGATTGATGTTTGTGCCGCAGTTTTCCCTCCAAAATGACATCATTAAAGGAGATATATATACAGTGGGGATGGGAAAAAAAATTATTTAGTCAGCCACCAATTTTGCAAGTTCTCCCACTAAAAAAGATGAGAGAGGCCTGTAATTTTCATCATAGGTATACCTCAACTATGAGAGATAAAATTAGAAAAAAAATCCAGAAAATCACATTGTAGGATTTTTAAAGAATTTATTGCAAAATTATGGTGAAAATAAGTATTTGGTCAATAACAAAAATTTCATCTCAATACTTTGTTATACCCTTTGTTGGCATGACAGAGGTCAAACGTTTTCTGTAAGTCTTCACAAGGTTTTCAAACACTGTTGCTGGTATTTTGGCCCATTCCTCCATGAAGATCTCCTCTAGAGCAGTAATGTTTAGGGGCTGTCGCTGGGCAACACAGATTTCAACTCCCTCCAAAGATTTTTCTATGGGGTTGAGATCTGGAGACTGGATAGGCCACTCCAGGACCTTGACATGCTTCTTACGAAGCCACTCCTTCATTGCCCGGGCGGTGTGTTTGGGATCATTGTCATGCTGAAAGACCCAGCCACGTTTCATCTTCAATGCCCTTGCTGATGGAAGGAGGTTTTCACTCAAAATCTCACGATACATGGCCCCATTCATTCTTTCGTTTACACGGATCAGTCGTCCTGGTCCCTTTGCAGAAAAAAAGCCCCAAAGCATGATGTTTCCACCCCATGCTTCACAGTAGGTATGGTGTACTTTGGATGCAACTCAGCATTCTTTCTCCTCAAACACGGCAAGTTGAGTTTTTACCAAAAAGTTATATTTTGGTTTCATATGACCATATGACATTCTCCCAATCCTCTTCTGGATCATCCAATGCTCTCTAGCAAACTTCAGACGGGCCTGGACATGTACTGGCTTAAGCAGGGGGACACGTCTGGCACTGCAGGATTTGAGTCCCTGGCGGCGCAGTGTGTTACTGATGGTAGCCTTTGTTACTTGGTCCCAGCTCTCTGCAGGTCATTAACTAGGTCCCCCCGTGTGGTTCTGGGAATTTTGCTCACAGTTCTTGTGATCATTTTGACCCCACGGGGTGAGATCTTGCGTGGAGCCCCAGATCGAGGGGGATTATCAGTGGTCTTGTATGTCTTCATTTTCTAATAATTGCTCCCACAGTTGATTTCTTCACACCAAGCTGCACTCTATTGCAGATCAGTCTTCCCAGCCTGGTGCATCTACAATTTTGTTTCTGGTGTCCTTTGAAAGCTCTTTGGTCTTGGCCATGGTGGAGTTGGAGTGTGACTGTTTGAGGTTGTGAACAGATGTCTTTTATACTGATAACGAATTCAAACACATTAATACAGGTAACGAGTGGAGGACAAAGGAGCCTCTTAAAGAAGAAGTTACATGTCTGTGAGAGCCAGAAATCTTGCTTGTTTGTAGGTGACCAAATACTTATTTTACCGAGGAATTGACCAATTAATTCTTTAAAAATCCTACAATGTGATTTCTGGATTTTTTTTTCTCATTTTGTCTCTAATAGTTGAGGTATACCTATGATGAAATTACAGGCCTCTCTCATCTTTTTAAGTGGGAGAACTTGCAAAATTGGTGACTGACTAAACCTAAATACTTTTGCCCCATGTCTATATATAGTTCAGTCATGAAATTCTAGATGGCGCAGGCTGACGGGTTGTTAACGTAAATGATGATATTCAGAGAGTTAAACGACTTGGCACAAGCTGATTGGTTCATGCTGCTTATGCAGCCAATGAGCTTACTGCCTTGCATTTATATGGCTAGCTAGCATTCTCTTGAGATTACTGTAATGCGCTTTCAGAGTTTCTCTGAAACCCACCACCTTCCCCAGCTCCACCTTTATACGACTCGGCTACGAGGGTTATTTTATATGCCTATTTGTGCTAGCAGCAGTATCTTAAAGACTCACTGCACGTATCACCGTAGGCATGCAGTAGCAAGTTCCGTACTATTGCTGCCAGCGAGCAATATCTTCACTACAGCACTAAACAACAGACATAGCAGCAAGTCAGCAGCAGCAGCGTAGCAGATCTGTTCCACCAAAGAGACCTAATACATTAAAACACTGTCATATCCATGCTAAAATATGCATTAATTAACATTACATTTACATTTAGTCATTTAGCAGACGCTTTTATCCAAAGCGACTTACAATTGGGGGATACATAAAGCGATTCTTCTTAAAGAGGCAAACAGACACAGGAAGTGCTTGTAATACCAAGTTTTAGACATTTGTTCAAATAAGTACAAGCTAGAAAGAGAAGGAATAAATAAAGACAGAGAGTTTTAAAAAAAAAAAATTTTTATTGATGAAGTCAAGTAGATTGAAAGAGATGAGTTTTCAGCGGTTGCTTGAAAATTTTCAGGGATTCAGCATTCCGGATAGGGGTGGGAAGATCGTTCCACCAGCCAGGAGTGGTGAACGAGAATGTTCTGGAAAGTGATTTTGAGCCTCTCTGTGATGGTACCACGAGGCGTCACTCACTAGCGGATCTCAGACTTCTGAAGGGGATGTAAATTCGTAATAGTGAGCGGAAGTAGGCGGGTGCTGAGCCTGTGACTGTTCTATATGCAAGCATCAATGACTTGAACTTGATTCGGGCCGCAACCGGTAGCCAGTGCAAGGAAATAAAGAGAGGTGTAACATGGACTCTTTTGGGCTCATTGAAGACCAGTCATGCCACTGCATTCTGAATCATTTGTAGAGGTTTGAATGTGCTTGATGGGAGTCCAGCCAGAACAGCATTGCAGTAGTCCAGCCTAGAAACGACAAGGGCCTGGACAAGAAGTTGTGAAGCATGCACGGTTGGAAGGTCCTGATCTTTCTGATGTTGTGCAATGAAAACCTGCAAGATCGAGCGGTCTTTGCAATGTGGACTTTGAAGGTCAGCTGGTTATCAAAAGTTACACCAAGATTTCTGACCGAAGTGGATGGGGTAATTGTAGACGAACTTAGTTGGATGGTGAAATCATGCTGTAGAGTTGCAGTGGAATGGAAGACAAGAAGCTCAGTCTTTGCCTGGTTGAGCTGTAAGTGATATTCTTTCTTCCATGCCGAGATGTCTGCCAGGCAGCCTGAGATCCGTGCAGCTACCGTTGGATCATCTGGTTGAAATGAAAGATAGAGCTGTGTGTCATCAGCATAGCAATGGTAGGAGAAGCCATGTGCCTGTTTGATGGGATCCAGTGATGTAGTGTATGTGGAGAAGTGGAGGGGTCCAAGAACTGATCTCTGAGGAACCCAGTGACAAGTTGATGTGCTTTGGATACCTCCACTCCCCAGGCCACCCTGAAAGACCTAACTGTGAGATAGGATTTTAACCAGCAAAGTGGAATCCCTGTGATTCCCTGTGATGAGAGGGTGGACAGGAGTATCTGATGATTTACAGTGTCAAAAGCAGCAGAAAGATCAAGCAGAATAAGGACTGATGATTTGGAAACAGCTTTTGCAATCCGCAAGGCTTCTGACTGACAGTAGCGCAGTCTCAGTTGAATGGCCAATCCTGAAACCTGACGGGTTAGGATCCAGTTTGTTGTTTTAGGTCTGACGGATCTTTTGATTTGCACCATTTTCTCTCAGATGCCCTGAGTTTGGTCCGATGTTCTTCGTGAACATCGGATAACCAGGAGTTCGAGGGGGCAGCACGTGCTGGCCTGGAGGAGAGAGTACAAATATCATCTAGACAAGAGGTTAAAATAGAGCATAAAGTGTCAGTTGCTGCATTCACACCAGAGATGAGAAATGGGTAGGTGGGGAAGAGAGGAGGATACTACGGAGGAAAGATGGGAGGGTGAAAGGGAGCGTAGGTTTCGTCTAAAATTAACCGGTATGGGGGTTGGTGGCACACGGGTAGCAAAATGTAGTTGAAATGTAATGAAGAAAAGATCAGAGATATGTAGGGGTTTTACCACATAGACATGTTGTCTGCAATACAAGGTGCGTGTGTAATTAAAGGTCAAGTATGGTTGCCATGATTTGTGCGTGCTTGGGGAGGGTAAGCGTTTGAAGACTCGACGAAATTGAAGCAAGGCCGTGAATGGAGGAAGTATGAAGCAGTTAAGGCTTTTCCAGATGAAGTATGAAGATTGACAAAGGACTAAAAGTGAATCGATGCACAGTCATCGGGAAGAGGACAGCAAGCCCATCACATCCCTTCTAGGACAGGAGGATAGAATTTGCCCAGGGAGGGCGACGTGGTGAGTAATTACCACGACCTGGAGTTTTACGGGAGCTGTTATAGTGATCACATGAGATTCAAATTAGTTGTAATTGCATAGGGGAGAGTGGATTGAGTATTTCCAATTGTTATAAATGAGCAGACCAGTGCCCCCACCCTGGCCAAACTGACGGAGAGAAAGTGGGAGAGAAAGTGAAGTTGTTAGATAGAGCAGTTGGGGTTGCTGAGTCTTCTGGACGAATTCAGGTCTCAGTCAAGCCCAAGATGCTTAGTGTGTAGTTTAAAGAAAAAGAAGAAATGAAGTCGGCTTTGTTGACAGCTGACTGACAATTCCATTGACCCATAGAGAAAGAAAGAGGTGTAGTAGAGGAGGTAGAGATAGGATGCAGGTTAGCAACAATGCGATGCCGTGAGGCGTTGTCGAGAGACAACAGGAAAAAGATGGTTTGAAACACATGATAGAGGAGGAGAAGAGAGGACAGAAAGGAGAGTGTGTACAGGGAAGATAAAAATTATACTTAAGTGCCTAGGCGATTTCGTTGCTCGGTGAAGTCGCACAGGTAAAGTCGCAGGTCTTTACACTCGTTGGTCTTTACACGAGGAGGCCTGAACGCTTCCGCTGATACTTCCGCGTCAGCGCACAGACATCAGATAAATACACAGTCAAGACACTAAAGTGAAAACAGCTGTGACCGCCTTCTAATTAGCACAGCCAATAACATATAGCAGGGCAATTGCTCAAATCAAAAATACAGTTTGCACTTAAGTCCAGGAAGAGAGCAATGCCAAAAACACAGGCTCCTTCTTAGCCGACAGCAATTATTATAATTACCAGTAAGTCCAATCAAAAATACAAACTACAAGGAAAATACAAAGTAGAAATAGGTAGAAAACACAATATTCCTTCCTAGCAGCAAGTAATAATTCAAACAGCAGATCTATAAACCAAGTATTAGAGGACACTCACGTGCAGAGTCGTCCTCTTCTTGTTGACTAATAGCTTGACCCGATTAGTATCAACAGAGAGTTGAGAGGTTGTCAGAGAGTTGTCATGTATTAAAATGATAGTATATATATAAGATACAAGTATATATTGCAGTTGGTTGAATGTAATTTCCAGGAAATGGCATTAGAGAGTTTTTGGAAGTTTTTAAACTAGAACTTTTGTGAACATCAAAGTTCAGCCAAAGCGAATGGACAAAAATACAAACAAACCACTGAAGTGAACAGCACTCACTTTTCTGTCCTCTCGTCCTGAGTGGTTATCTAGTTACAGTGCTAACCAGCTACTGATGCTTACGCAGTAAGTGGTGGATTTCTGTGTAAAACACAGCAATGTGCTGCTTGTGTGAATAACACATCGTCC
>JADLZN010003652.1:315000-322500 GCA_018155175.1 Sinocyclocheilus anophthalmus | reverse complement strand
TCGCACGCGTCACATTGAGTCCCGTGAGATCGTCCCACACGCTCACTGTCACCTGCTCTCAATTTCATCTCAAATAAACATCCTGCAGACTCCAAATGCACTCACACTAAATATAGACACAGGGAGATGCAGCCATGAGCCAAACAAACACACACACACACACACACACACCACCGAGTGCTACGGAAAACTCTGGAAATGTAGTTAAATTACAGAGACACCAAGTACGGTGTAAATGTATAACACGTCTCCTGTGAATAATGACTCTGTGTGGATGTCTGAATTAATGCAGAACACGTTAATTAACCAAGAGCTTTTCAACAGTCAGGAACCGTCACGGCAGGGACCAGACAGCCGAACGACACTCAGACAGCTGTTTCTGAAGACAGACAGACAGGAAGAGAGAGAGAAAGACAGTTTGAAATTATTCCGTGATGGAAACTGTTTCCTGTTGGTTCGTTTGTGCTCTGCTCGTTTGAGAAACAGTGAGCTTCGCTCTCACAGTGCTCTGACAGAATGGTGTCAACTTGTGTGTGTGTGCACGCAGGCAGGTACGCACACACACACACACACAGCAGGGAACAGTTTGTGCGGCTGCATGCTCAAACTCTTCAGCACAGAGCTGTTAATTAGAAGCAGGTCCAAAATTAGCACACAAAAGTGAAGCGTTTGAGGACAGAAATTATTCACCATCAAAGAGTTCCCACTCAACACAGAGATCTGAAGAGAAAAAAACAACCGGTGATGAATTCTGCAACCATTTGGTTGTTGTGAAATGAAATACCTTTAGCTCCATGTGCTGTACTACTCAAAAAGTGAGTGGTTACAAAACTGAACCAGATGCAAGGTGTTTCTGGTCAAAGACAAAGCATCTCTGAAAGACTTCTTCAGATGACACAGCACTTATTACACTTCTCTAAACTGCTTTACAAATAAAAAGCCTACTGAGACAGTACTATGGTACAATGATGTATCAGTTGGTAATATTGCTGATGCATATCACTGCATCACTGATAAAATAATGTCAAGGAAATGTAATCTTTCCTACTACGGTTTTAATGAATCATTCACTTTTTAGAAGTCTGTATGACATAAAACTAGAAACCCCTCACCTGTCCTGGCCATCCACTGACCTTTGATTTGTCTGTCTGTCCCAGTTGGCAAAAATGCCTGGTTTCAAATCTTTAAATAGATACCACTTTATTTGTATAAATGCACAAACATCTGATCTTACAGTGGTAAATTATGATGTGCCACAAGGCTCGGTATTAGGTCCTTTGTTCTTTTCTTGTTCATGCTCGCTTTGGGTGATTTCATTAGGGCTGGTTGGGATTCATTTTCATTGCCTCGTTATATTTTGAGGAAAAAAAGTGTGACATTTGATATATACAAAAGTGACATGAAAAACTACGACACAAATATATTTACTAGCACTAGAATATAAAAACTACAAATGTAAGTGATCCACCCTGTCTCTCGCCTGTCCTGACTCTTTGATCAGGGTTGGGGAAAGTTACTTTTAAAAGTAATGCATTAAAATATTGTGTTACTGCATAAAAAAGTAACTAATTACGTTACTTAGTTACTTTTTATGAAAAGTAATGTGTTACGTTACTTTTGCGTTACTTTGGACAGCTGAGCCCCCCAGGGATTGCTTGTTTGTTTTTAAAATAAAAAAGTTGTATTTTTGGCAAATATAAAAGCCTTTTCAGACCAGAAGTGAAATGAATAAGCCTCAGGCTGAAGGGAAAGTACAGTAGAATGCAGAAGAAGACATTTCAACACACTTCAGCAATAAACAAAGACACACAAATGTTCGTCTAGAGTAATTTGTGCTTATTAGTACGCTTGAACTGCATCATCGAAGGTCAGAAGTTAATAGAATGGGATTAAATACATAAAGGATATTTGTGTTGTTTAACATTTAATTATTGCAGGTTTGCGTCATATTCTGAGTTGCATTATTTTTATTCATTTTGAGGAATACTGCATCTGTGTTTTTTTTTTTGTGAGTGAGATGAATTAATGCATATTCATATTTATTTTAGAACTACAGTAACATCTTCTGATTTCTCTCAGCATGGGGACAGGAGAGCTGTCAGTCAATAAATTGGAAAAAATAATATACATATATTGTGTTCATACAGTTGCGCTCATACATTTGTATATGTTATCTGTAAACATTGTCAATTTTGTGGGTCTGTATGGAACATTTAAATTGTGAAAACTGACAGTATTGCACATCGTATGATCAAGAAAATAAATACCGTAGGCACAATTAGTCAAAATTAATCGTGCACTCTAATTAAATTTTTTGTTAGTTCAGCATCAAGTGCAGTGCTGTCAACACAATTCAGACTCACACTCATGCATTAAGCTAGTTATTTGACTCTGAATTTTGCCTTTGTCTTTTCTTGAGCAGAATAATACAGTAGAGTCTGTTTCTTTCATCAAGTGAGATGTATATTTACTCAGTTCAGCGTTTGAGGCCACTGACGTGACTCCAGGAAGTGGAATTACTTTAGACAGGAGTCCGCTACCAGTGGCGGATTTAACTCTAAATCACTAAACTCATTATGCACACTGATTAATGAGTTTTCTGAGGGGGCGGTGCTAAAGTCTTTGTTGGCCATGCTAATGAAAGGACTGTTTAGATCTGTGAATAACACAGAGGGGAGAAACTTTGATCTGAAGAGTAAACAGATCCGTCCGCATAATTAGCCGTGAATCTAAATAAAACGCTAAGCTCCGGGGACTCACATGAGAAAACTGAACGAGAATGTGGAAATGACTTTTTTTTAATGCTGTTTTATCTCATCGTCCTTGGAGACTAATTGCTCAGGTCTGACAGTGTGTGGAGCTCCCGAATCTAATCAGTCAATCAATCATCCAGTCAATCATCAGCTGCCATGTGCACAGACAAACTACTGTAATGAAGCACACAGAGGCTTGATTACACCTGGTCACATGAGACAGATTGCTGTTTACACATCAGGCTTGCACAGTTAATATGATGTGAATAAAAATGAGACCTGAGGGATGGATGTACAGTTGGGCAGAAAACTCAAAGGTTCATGGGATGTGGTTATTTGACGTGATTAAGGACATGATCTAACTTTGATGAGAATAAGTGCAAAAAACAGCACACCTGCAAGTGAAAAATTAACATGCGCCAAGCCAAATGGAAGTAAAAACTGGCTTTGGCACGTAAAATATAAAATAATGACTCTCCAGGTTGCTGGTATTTTTCTGAGGAACTGCAACATAACACATAGTTTAAAGGGATAGTTCAATCAAAAATTAATATTCTGTCATTAATTACTCACCCCTCATGTCGTTCCGAACCACGCTTTGTTCATCTTTGTAACACAGATTAAGATATTTTTAATGAAATCCGAGAACTTTCTGACTCTGCATAGACAGCAATGGAACTACCACGTTCAAGCCCCAGAAAGGAAGTAAGGACATCGTTAAAACAGTGAAATCAGTGGTTCCACAGTAATTTTATGAAGCTACGAGAATACTTTTTGTGTGCAAAGATCCAAAATAACAACTTTATTTAACAATGTCTTCTGTTCTGTGTCAATCCCTGCCACCATTCACAATCAAGACAGACCACGACCCATACGTGTGCATTCCTCTGCTTGTAAACAAGCCGCAGCAAATGTGTGTTTTATGTCAGAACGCCGGCTCTTGCATCAGCAGCATCACACACATCTGTTGTGCTACTCTCGAGAATGGGTGGAGATCATTTAATGACAGAATTTTCATTTTGGGTGAACTATCCATTTAAATTGATCTGTCAGAATGGTTGTCTTACTGATGAAAATATCTGTCTACTAAAGAAAACATCTGGAACTTGCAATTGTGAAAAATTAAGTATTTGCGACTTATCTTAATTGTAAGATAAGTTGCAATTACCTTTATTGTTTTTCATTCCATGGCAGAAAACAGGCTTCCATATGGACTTTAACATCAGTGGATAATTTATCATCAGATGTAACTAACGTTTCTGTACCCCATTTACACATGTATTTCGTGCTGAACACTTGTGATTGGACCACCACAAATCCAGAACCAAAGCAAAATCGAGACGTATCCAGCACATCATGAACTCCAAACAGACATATCAGTTTGAATTCTAAAATGTAACCCGTTTCTGTTGTTGTGCTCTTGTCTTGCAGGTGAGATTCTGAGGGGTTTTATTCTTTCATTGCTCTGGCCGGAGACAGCTCAGATGACGAGGGTTTCATGAACGGTAAGACCAAATGCATCTGATTTAATACACTTGAAACTGTAAAAATAAATAAACAAATAACTATAATTCAATGCTTTCTGACCTCTCCCTAGTCTCGTTTGCGTACTTCTAAACCTGCTTTAGCAGTTTGTAGCCTGTCAAGCTAACAGTACCCTATGTTAGATTGACGGTTGTTTGGCATAAATTAATATTCCAGTGATCCTGTCAACTGCAAAATGGTTAAAAAGAAAATCTTAGTGGGTTCAAAAGATAAGGCTTATTAAACCGAGTAAACTTGAGGTGTGTTTCTTGGGCTTTTCCCATTGCATGTAACCTTAAAGTTAATTTTCTGGTTAAACCCTGGTAGTTCTGGAGCAGTGTTAAACCCACGATTGCACTGCTGAAGCTGTAGAGTACAGAGCCACAGTGTTGGATTAAAACAGCCAATAGAATAGCCTCATTCCAGTCACTGGAACTGCCTTGCTAGATTCCTACACCTAAAAACTTCTTCTTCTTTTTTTAATACCTTCTGAATCTTAATATATCTCACAAATTTGCATAAAACACAAATTCAATTATAAAAATAAAATTCAATAACACATTAATCTACGCTAATATTACATGTAAGGACAATAATTTAAATAAAATAAAATAATAATAAAATTAGGACAAAATTAGAACAGTTATGTGATCATATAGTGGTTTTGTTGGCATACTTACTGTATATTATTATACTCATATTAAACACACACACAAACACCCTTACTGGTTTTCATTTTTTGTGGGTTCATTCCATAGGCGGGATGGTTTCTCTACTGTACAAACTCTATTTTCTGTTTAATATCCTTGCGTGGACATTTGGTCACACAGAGACACACACACACACACACACACACACACACACATACGCGCCAACACCACACACGCACACATGCAAATAAACGCAAACACACACACACGCACACATGGAAAACACGCAAACACACACACACGCCACACACACGCAACCACACACACCACACACACGATGACACACACGCAAAACCACACGCATGGCACACACACGCAAACCACACAACACACGGCACAACACACCCGCACACAAAACACACACCACACACACACCACCCACATGCAAACACACACCACACACGCAACACACACGCAACACACACACACACACACACACATGCAAACACCACCACACACACACACACACACACAAACACACACCACACACACACATGTCACACACACACACACGCACCACACACACACACACACCACACACACACTGAAACACATACACACGAACAAACAACCAACACACACACACACATGAAACCCACACACACGCACACACACACACACACACACACACACACATGCAAACACAAACACACACACGCACACACACACACACACACACACACACACACCAACACTCATCTGTTTCCTAGCAAACACAGAACATTCCCATAAACATTCCCCTTTTTTAGTTATTGAATTTATGATTTATTTATTATGTATTATTTTTGCAGAACAAGAAATAATGTTCTAGTAACATTCTTTTTAGTTTTTTTTTTTTTGCACCATAAAATAACGTTCCCAGAACGTTGCAGAGTGGTTATTTTTTAAATAAGCTAAAAATAACTCATACAGAAATTTTTATAACCCTGTAAACTATCTCTCCAGTGAAAACATTGCAGATGTTTTAATGAGATACAAATACAGAGCCACTTCACCTGGCTTTCGGGAGCGCACAAGATCTCGCGATATTAAACGTGACAATGATACTTGAAGTGAAAAGCAGTCTCATGATATCAGTATAAAGTTGAGTTTGTGGTAAAACCTTTGATGGTGCTTGCATTATATTGTTCGGTCTTTTATTGCATGTGCTGTTTGTTTGGGTTTCATTTGGGAACGCATGTAAAGTCTGACGCGCTTCACTGTTATCATTTACAAGCATGCAACTCTTCCTCTGCGTATGCTGTGAGTTTGGCTTGCATGATGTTCATCTGGGAAAACAGTGTGAGTTATCTCAATAGATTTGTAACGTAGGCCTAAATCATTGATGACCCTATGCCCACACAGGAGAATACATCAACATATTTCTAAATATGCGATTCGATGTACATCAACATATTTCAAAATAAGTTTAAAACCTCGCTCTGAGTTTGCATGTGGCCAGATATAAAAATTAAATGGATATAAACATTAATCACGCTGTGAAGTGAAACATCACCAGGCCGTTGGCGCCCTCTGCAGGTATTTGTTATAATGCATATTGTACTTAGGATGGTTACTTTCATATTGTGTATAGGCACATTAGATTATATAATTTAACAGTATTGTTCAATAAAACCATGCAATTACTTGGTTGTTATACTTTATTTGAACCAATTATTATTGCCTCTTCGTTTATATATAAATATAGTCATATTAAAGCCTGTTTTTAACTTGGATCTATATTTATTACCAAAAAACAAACAAACATCAGATTACTCAATTGTCAAAATAATCAGTAGATTACTTTAATTACCAAAATAATTGTTCTAGATTAGTTAAAACATTTCAAAATACGATTGCATTGTTTTGCCTTTTGTGATTAAAAGACACATATTTTGAACATTTCTTTAAAAAATATAATTGAATAATTTTGTTGTTCTAGTGAACCAAGCTTCTGTATTTAGTCTCATCTCGTGTGCTGAGTGTATTGTCACTCCCCTGTCTACAAGCATGATATAGCTAAACATGGCCAAGTGTAGGATATCGCTTTCATTCTTCAGGTCAATCAAATATTCATGAAAGCATAAAATAAAATAAAATGTAAAAAATCAGTTTGAATAAGTGGTAACTTTGCCATAGTATCCTTTCAAATGGTGAAGTTGCCACAGTCATTGCATGCTTTGCACGTGCTGCACTTTATGTGTACCGTTTTGTTTAATTAGTTTATTTATTAGAATTTGAAAGATAATAACGATATCGGCCTGGTTTCACAGACAGGGCTTAGACTAAGCCAGGATTAGGCCATAGTTCAATTAGGACATTTAAGTCATTTTTATAGATGTGCCTTAAAAAAAAAAACACAAAAAAAAAAAACGTTGCAGCTTGAGAACAAAACACGGCACTGAAATATTTTAAGATCAGTCAGTGCAAGTTTCTTTCAGTTGAAACAGCTCAGAGTTACATTTTAGTCTGGGACTAGGCTTAAGCCTTGTCTGTGAAACCGGGGGATTGTTTGATAAACGAGATCTCTGGTT
>JADLZN010003652.1:245000-310000 GCA_018155175.1 Sinocyclocheilus anophthalmus | reverse complement strand
ATAATATGTAATTATCCTTGGCTTTTTCGGCACTGAGTGTCTCTGAACATGAATACATGTACTGATGACACACAGACGCAGGAAGGTGGGCTCCATGCGAGCTCCAGCTTCATCATACTGCGTGTGTTTGTCAGTATCAGACGCGAGAATCAGTCTCTCACTGTGGCATCAGAATAGAGTTGATTAGGTGCCACTCTCGGGAGAGAGAAGCATTATGGGATACACACAGTAGAGAAACCAGGGGACAGAACACACAATAAAACAAACCCACACGATTGCTAACGTGTCTAAATCAGGGCATAACATGAATTTGTATTGATTTGATATAAAGCTAATTATAATCACTGCAGAATGGCCCAACCCATACTAAAGTGCTTTTAGAAATATACAAGCCTCACATTTCTGCTTTTAAAGCCTCTGGCACAATTGCCTTTTTTATTTTCATTGTAAGTTCATTATTGCAAACTTGTTTTATGTTGGTTTTTTTGTTTGTTATTCTCTGTGGTAATCAAAAGCATGTCACAGATGCTGTAGAGCTATTTTTATATATATATATATATATGCTGGATTTGACAATATTCTGTTTAAACAGAATGAAAAAAATAATGATGGATGGATGCATGGATGGTGGATGGATGGATGGATGGGTAGACGTATAGACAGACAGACAGACAGATAGATGGGTGTATGTGCATCCTCTGAGCTCACTGGCACACTCTTCTCTTCTCGTGAGCATCATTCTCTCTCTCTGTCGCCGTGGTGATAACAGCACCAAGCATCCCTTCACAGTTCGTAAACCTTCACCTTCAGCAGCTGACCTTTCCATAAATCCTGCGCTGTGCTCCAAACGCATGCAAATAACACAAGGCCTGTGTTTTTCTCAGTGACATTTTTATGGTGATCGGTTCATTCGTCCGGCATCAATGTGCTGAGACAGAGATTCTAATGGATTCTAATGGATTTCTGGAGCAGAACGGAGTTGACCAGGACCCAGCGCGAATGACAGATCAGGGGAGAGAGAACAGGGGGCCACCCTTTCCTGCTGGTGAGCACAATAAACATGAGAGAGATGATAGATAGATAGATAGAGTTGTGTATTCAGGCCTACTGACAGTAAGTCGTGAACACAGAGGTTGAGTTGTACAGTCTGAGGGCAGCAGACACAAATGACCTTCTGTGGTGCTGCTGTTGTGAGGTTGCTGCTGCAGAACGTGCTCCTCATTCCAACAAGCATGGCATGGGGAGGGTGGGTCATGTTTTCCATAATGATCTGCAATTTAGACATCATTCCAGATCTAACCCAACCGAACCGGTCATTTTGATTAGCTTTTGCTTTAGTTACTGTTTCCCAGAATACCACAGCAGACAAGCAAGGACCCATGACTTTCATCTTAGTACAAACACTGAAGAACCGGAGAATTCTCAGTCCTCCTTAGTTACTGTTGCTGTGTCTGACAAGCCATGCTGCTCTCACACTACACATCATGTTCTCACGCAGTAAAAAATACATCGCGGAGCAAATAGGAAACTGAAAACACACCTGACAGAGCAGGTTAACTCCCTCAGGACAGCACGCCAAATATGCTTACTTGCTCAATCCAATTATATGTAAGTGCAAACTCGTGAAATGTGCGGGCGAGCGCTGATGCCCTCAGTAAAGCGGCACGTGAACTGATCATCTTTTCATACTTACTTTAAGCATGAAACAAACATGAATGAACATCAGAACATATTTTATTTCAACCACGGAAAGATGTCGACGTCAAGTTTAAGTCTACCGAAGTTAATCCACTCTCCTGTCTGATTTGTTTGTCAGGCAAGATGGCGAATTTGGCATTATGATTGGTCCGATCGCCTGTCAGTCAAGCAGTCCCTTAATAGTTGCTCTATATTCTGCCTCATGTTCGCGCTCAATACATCAGAGTCATCTGAGAACTTATCTTGTTGAAAAACATTCAGTACACAACGCATGACTGATGATCAGCAATGCTGGTCTTTTCAACTGGGTCTGCAAGTGGTCAAGTGTAAGAAGAGGTCTGAAGAACATGGAGGATAGAACTGTTGCCTGAGGAGCCCATATGTTGCTCACCACACACAGTTCTGCCCAAGAGGTAGTCAGTGACCCAAGCTATCACGGCGGCATCCACCTGCATTCAGTTCCAAACCTAGTAATGCGAGATGGAGGGTAACAAAAGCACATGATCCTCACAAAGCTGCCAGACCAGGTGGGGAAACCAAGAGTAGCCTGTTCCAGGTCTGGACTTGGGCTGTGCCAATATGTTCAAATTGTCCTATTCTCTGTATATGTTAGGTCTTTGCATCAATGTGCGTGCATTCATTTTTTTCTACGTTTCAAGTAGCTTGTCCAAATAAGTGTAAAGCAGGGCTGGACAACTCTGGTCCTTGAGGTCCACTGTCCTGCAGAGTTCAGCTCCAATTTGATCAAACACACCTGCAAAAAATCTAATCAAAGTCTTAATGATTGCCTAAAAATTGCAGGCAGGTGTGTTTGATTAGGGTTTGAGCTCACCCCAGTGTAAACTTTGAAATCAGTGTATTTCATTAGGGTCAAAGCATTTGATTCTCGGCGATACACAGCCGCAGTCTTCATATTGTGATGGATCTGTAGTCGCCTGTAGCCTCTCTTTGATACTGGATCCAGATAAAGTTTCCCAGAGCAGAGGGACTTGGATTGAATGGACGAGGAAGCACTCGACTCATCTCATCAGCACACCCTGGTAAAGCCTCCTCCCTCTTAACCTGGTCAACAGCGAAGGTCAGCTTGGTCTCAGAGGTGTAAGCATGGCATGGCACCAACTTGTGTATAATAAGGGGCAAGGGTCTGCTTCAAGGTGAAGTGAGTGGGTATGTGGGGATAAGTAACCCTGCATCAAACCTGTTCAAGAAATGATTGAACACACTGGTCATCTGCAGGTACCCTAGATGTCTCGCATCTGTTTGAAGCCCTTGCTCATGCCGCTCCAAACATGCTTCATCTTATTCCTCCGCAATCATCCTTTCATTCCTTCAATACAAATCCTCGATCTCCATGTTCTACCTGCTGCTGATGGTGGTGTTAGTATCCAGGATGTGTTTCTGCAGCCGTGTCTCAGAGAAATTCACGATACTGTGCTTTCTATAGTGGCTAACCAGCACTCCCAGCTCGTCGATCTTTGCCCTCCATTGGCGAATCATTGTAATCTTCATTGGAAACTCCTCCAGGACTGATGGCCTCTCGCCGGTGAGTCTGACACACTAGCAATCAGCTGCTCACGTGTGTGAACAATATTCTCGAGATCCTCACAGTAGATGCTCGGAGCAGTAAACAGCTAGCAGAGTCAAGAGAGTCTTGCAATTATGCAAACCATATGCAATTACAAAATCACACCACTGCAGTCACAGATCTTTCTAGATATTGAGATGATTTTTCCCCGTTCCCCATATGTCCCTTAATGAAGATTCAATGTTGAATTAAAAAGCTTGTCTGATATTTCTAATCATCATTACCATGATGAACACCCGGTGACATTGAGACTATACAAGAGAAGAACGATGCATTCTGAGCAGCCTGTATCATGTCGGATTTGGTTTTGATGTGGTTTGGTTTGTTCCCGACTGGCCTGTACAACAGCACATGCATTTAACCATAATACCCTGCATTCAACAGTGCTATTTGTCAGTGCCTGGTGCAGATGGCTCGACCCGAACCACATGGATGAAAGCCATTTAGGAGAATATTATACCTGCCCACAAGCCAGACACACTCGTCTTTCCACACACGCAGTCACTGTTCCTTCTGGATATATTTATTTTGTTATTTTCGAGGAAGTCTAATATGTTTCACAGGGAAATGTAATATTCCAAGTTTTCATCAATAACTCCTACTAATTCAGAACTGGCAACAGCAAATTAGCTGTTTTCTGTTCTGTTATCCCATTAGCAGTAAACAGATAAATTAATAAAGATGACCATACGATTTGTTTTGATATTCTTTGGCAGAATACATGGATATGAGAAAGTTGACCTGTAGTGTGACATGCTAAACTCCATCTAAAACTATTTCACACAACATCTGGTGCCTTCTGTCATCATTATTATACATGCTGTTTTTACAACCTGACATTATAAAAACAAACAGTGTACTTTTTCATTTGTCACACCGCAGAACCACTTGAAAAGAACTAGCAAAGAGAAAATAAAAGAAACGATGACCATATCATTTGATAAATTACTGCTGCCATGATCAATAATAGAAATTTAAAAAAGTCACAGAGCTGAGTTTGGTTAACAAGGCACAATTTGAGGATTTTACACAGAAATCAGACATGCTTGCACTAAAAATAATGACAATGGCTTAACTAAAAATACTCCGCACTATTACAGCACATATTTACTGGTTCCACTGGATTGCGGGTGATCAGTGAATGCGACGCAGGTTTTTGCGACTGTGTTTTGTACGCTTGTTTTGACCTGTGGTTTTGTGCGTCGTCCTCTCAGATGTAGAACTGCAGAATGAAGCCTCAGAGAAGGTGTGTGTGTTTCTGTTGTGTCACGTTATCTACTGCTTGCTGAGTGTCGACCTCTAATCCCTCCGCTCTACCAGCTCATTACCCACAATGCCGAGCAGCTTTTCCAAAACAATCCCGCTTGAGTCGCAGCGGCTCTCTGGAGTTTATCAAATAAGTGTCAGAGCCTGCTGTAGAGCAGCAGACCACAGACAGACAGATGGCTTTTAATATTTTGTTAAACCATTATTTACTCAATACAAAAGTACATACTTCGTACAAACTGGCCTTCAGTTCTTCATTTCTCTTTCGAGTGTCTTTTATTGGCTAAAGGGTCACAGCTAGCATTGATGACACGCTGCATTAGCTTATGTAAGACCGCTTCTAACACTGTACGGTACAGTATTCCTGAGAGACATGAGGAAACGTAAAACAAAGTCAACATGAAATCATAATGGATCGTATTTACTTGGCCCATTTTTCACAATCCTATTAATTCATGACGAACAAATCAAGAGCATTCTGTTTTTTCCATTTAATATTCTGCTTCACTTGGACCTATGGCAGATTATAAAAGCAAAATGGTTTGCAAACAGATTCCTGTTGACATTCCTTTGTGTGTAACAAACATTTTTCTTTCTTTCTTTCTTTCTTTTCAGTTTAACCATACAGTTGTTTTTTGTAAGATAATTTTTTTTTTTAATGGGAAATATGCGACCCTGGAGCACATAAGCAGTCATAAGTGTAGCACGGGATATTTGTAGCAATAGCCAACAATTCATTGTATGGGTCAAAATTATAAATTTTTTTTTTTATTCCAAAAATCATTAGGATATTAAGTAAAGATCATGTTACATGAAGATATTTTGTAAATGTCCTACTGTAAATATATCAAAACTTAATTTTTGATTAGTAATAGGCATTGCTAAGAACTTCATTTGGACAACTTTAAGATATTTTCTCAATATTTAGATTTTGTTGCACCCTCAGATTCCAGATTTTCAAATAGTTGTATCTCAGACAAATATTGTTCTATCCTAACAAACCATACAGCAATGGAAAGCTTATTTATTCAGCTTTCAGATGATGTATACATCTCAATTTCGAAAAATCGACCCTTATGACTGGTTTTGTGCTCCAGGGTCACATATATCATCTTTAGTAACAACAAGCCAACATTTGTTCCCAAAACCCATGTAATAATGATTTTGAAATACAGCCGCTCTCATGATGTTTAGTTTGATCTCCTGAGTTTAACATCTACATTTTCAAACGGTGAAGCTGCTCCTTCAATTCATTGATAATTAGACATCTTTTAAGACCTTGTCTTTGTGAAATACAGATGAAACCATCCACAAAATGAACACGATCACGAACGCTACGGTCAGAAGGAGAGCGAGCGCGTGAGCTGGTCTGTCCGGCTCTGGACAGATGTGTTTTTGATTAGTTCACGCCGCACTTCTGCACATCTAATTGAGTTGATTTATCATCATGAGGCCTGCAGCACCATGAAAGTAATTAACAAATGATCTCTATCTCTGTCTGGTAATTTGTGCTGCTGATGTGGTTGGTGTGTCAGTGCTTTCGGCTTCGGCCGGACGGAGCGTCTCTTCTGCGGGAAACGCCGCTGACTCCAGGCTGTTTGTGAAGGTGTTCGGATGTTTATCGCTCTGAACCCAATCACCATTTGTTTTTCATTCCGAGTTTTCGGACTGCCCATCCGCACTGTCATTTTGTGAGTGATTAAACCGGATCTGTGTTTTCAGACACTGCAGTCAATATAAGCGTCGACACGATGCTGAGAGACTCCTTCAAAACTACTGAGAGTCTGTCAGTGAGGATGGTAAACATCTCACAATGCTCCTCAACTCATAATGAGCATCACACAAACACTCCACAACACATTCTTCAACTGAACTCAATTCAGCTGTGGACTGTGAAGAAAACGTTTTGTGAACAAGCTCGACATAAACATATTTACATTTCGACATGATGTCAGGTTTTTGTGCACTCCGATCCAAGTCATGGAATACTGACTATCTCCCGATACAGAGTCCCGATCCAATACTTGAATATTCCCAATGTTTGGTGCATAAAATGAATGCACATACTGTGTAAAGACATTGGTAGATGTAAACATGTTACAATGATAGACATTGTAAACAGACTGTGTGGTCACAATTATGAATATAGGACTACTGATATAAACTTCTTCTTGTATTTTATATGTATAATAAGCAGAATAATTACAATTATAAAGAGAAAAATTTGAGAGATGGTTAGAAAGCATGAAGCTCATGGTGTCAGAATGCCAGTCTGTCAGTCAAATCTGAAGCAAGATGCAACATGTTATGACAGCGACAGCTCAGATATTCTGACAGATAAATGTATTATATAAAAGTAAAGCATCAAATACACTGAACACGGAAGCTCAAACATGTGTGCTATGCTAGAACAGACCTCACTGGTTCTCGTGCATCTCACGCATATGTCCTCCTCTTTTGGTTTTAAAGGGGTCATATGATGCGATTTCAAGTTTTCCTTTCTCTTTGGAGTGTTACAAGCGGTTTGTGAATAGATAAGATCCCTAAAGTTACAAAGACTAAAGTCTCAAACCCAAAGAGATATTCTTTATAAAAGTTAAGACTCTGCCACGCCCCCCTAAAACGCTCGTTCTAACACGCCCCCACATATCTACGTCACGATGTGGGAAGATTTGCATAATGCCGCCCAAATGTTCACGCAAAGAAAGGTGGTGGAACTTTATTGTTGCTGCCGCCGCCGCCATGTTGTGAAGACGCTGTGTGTTTCGTTGTGAAAGCGAAAATATTTAGTTTGGTCTTCCAAAAGAGGACACGACAAGAAATCAGCGGTTAAGTGTGTATTTACAACACTTTTCCAGAACACTTCAACCCAATATTCAGATGTGTGCAGCACATTTAATGGAGGAATGTTTACTGATCCTGGGAAGAGTAGACTACATTGCCGGCTGTTCTGACTCACAGACTGGTAAGTACGTTTTTTATATTTAAAGAATTTAAAAACTTGACGATTCAAACGCGAGTTTTGAGCAGTGTAGAGTAGCGCTTGTTGTTTGTCATTTCTCCGATCACAAATGCAGACATGGTTTTATGTTTACGTGGCGCATTACAACGCAACGTGTAAAAAGACAGTATAAGTAATTATAATCAGTAATTATGTCCCCACTGGATGCAAGAAATGCCTCGTTTATAATGGGTTTTAATGTGTTTGTCTCGTCGCTCCGGCTAGACACTGCAGGTATCACAGTATGGTGAGGGGCGTAACATTTCCGTCAAACGCTTGAGGTATGCGGCCAATCACAACGCACTGGATAGATGGCCAATCACAGCACACCTCGCTTTCAGACCGATGAGCTTTGAAAATCGACGCGTTTCAGAAAGGCGGGGCATAGAGGAGAAACAATGTACAGTATGTGGAAAATGTGTTTTTTGAACCTTAAACCGCATAAACACATTGCATTACACCAAATACACAAAATAATGTTATTTTTAGCAACATCAAATGACCCCTTTCCTGGAGGACTGAACACAAATTGAGCATCTACTTTTTCTTTTAACTAAAATCGGGATTAGGAGAGCCGATACCAATCCATTTATAAAAAATAAAAAAAAGATTGGTCCCAATCCCGATCCTTGAGGTCATATCGAGACATCCCAAGTCAATATAGTATATTTAATAAGAAATTTAAACAGTAAAAAATTATAATTTGTACTGTAAGTAATCTACCCAGCACTGCTCATATGCAATACAAATTGGAACTAAATTGTTGATGTATAAATGAAAATGCATATTTTCTCATATTAAAATAATTATGGGCTAGTGATGGTAATGGCTATGTTCACAAAAACAACAATTAATTCCGACTGTTTCCAATGTTGGATATTGTTTTAGTAACATTTGTTCGTGACATTCAAGGAAAACGACTACAACAAAAACAATTCTCCCATGATATACAGTGGGTACGGAAAGTATGTCAGCCTCTAAATTTTATCTTTGTTATATTGCAGCCATTTGCTAAATCATTTAGTACATTTTTTTCCTCAATGTAAACACAGCACCCCATATTGACAGAAAAACACAGAATTGTTGACATTTTTGCAGATTTATTAAAAAAGAAAAACTGAAATATCACATGGTCCTAAGTATTCAGACCCTTTGCTCAGTATTTAGTAGAAGCACCCTTTTGATCTAATACAGCCATGAGTCTTTTTGGGAAAGATGCAACAAGTTTTTCACACCTGGATTTGGGGATCCTCTGCCAATTCCTCCTTGCAGATCCTCTCCAGTTTTGTCAGGTTGGATGGTAAACGTTGGTGGAAAGCCATTTTTAGGTCTCTCCAGAGATGCACAATTGAGTTTAAGTCAGGGCTCTGGATGGGCCATTCAAGAACAGTCACAGAGATGTTGTGAAGCCACTCCTTCGTTATTTTAGGTGTGTGCTTAGGGTCATTGTCTTGTTGGAAGGTAAACCTTCGGCCCAGTCTGAGGTCCTGAGCACTCTGGAGAAGGTTTTCGTCCAGGATATCCCTGTACTTGGCCGCATTCATCTTTCCCTCGATTGCAACCAGTCGTCCTGTAGGGGGGGTCCCTGCAGCTGAAAAACACCCCCACACAGCATGATGCTGCCACCACCATGATTAACTGTTGGGACTGTATTGGACAGGTGATGAGCAGTGCCAGGTTTTCTACACACATACCGCTTAGAATTAAGGCCAAAAAGTTCTCATCAGCCCAGAGAATCTTATTTCTCACCATCTTGGAGTCCTTCAGGTGTTTGTTAGCAAACTCCATGCAGGCTTTCATATGTCTTGCACTGAGGAGAGGCTTCCATAAAGCCCCGACTGGTGGAGGGCTGCAGTGATGGCTGACTTTCTACAACTTTCTCCCATCTCCGACTGCATCTCTGGAGCTCAGCCACAGTGATCTTTGGGTTCTTCTTTACCTTCTCACCAAGGCTCTTCTCCCCCGACAGCTCAATTTGGCCGGATGGCCAGCTCTAGGAAGGGTTCTGGTCGTCCCAAACGTCTTCCATTTAAGGATTATGGAGGCCACTGTGCTCTTAGGAACCTTAAGTGCAGCAGAAATTTTGTTGTAACCTTGGCCAGATCTGTGCCTTGCCACAATTCTGTCTCTGAGCTCTTCAGGCAGTTCCTTTGACCTCATGATTCTCATTTGCTCTGACATGCACTGTGAGCTGTAAGGTCTTATATAGACAGGTGTGTGGATTTCCTAATCAAGTCCAATCAGTATAATCAAACACAGCTGACTCAAATGAAGGTGTAGAACCATCAAGGATGATCAGAAGAAATGGACAAAACCTGAGTTAAATATGTGAGTGTCACAGCAAAGTGTCTGAATACTCAGGACCATGTGATATTTCAGTTTTTCTTTTTTAATAAATCTGCAAAAATGTCAACAATTCTGTGTTTTTCTGTCAATATGGGGTGCTGTGTGTACATTAATGAGGAAAAAAATTTACTTAAATGATTTTAGCAAATGGCTGCAATATAACAAAGAGTGAAAAATGTAAGGGGGTCTTGAATACTTTCCGTACCCACTGTATGTTTATTGTGGAGCTTTTTCTCTTGCTAAGCCTAGAAACAATTTGATTTGAGTTGTACACAACAAAAAATTAGTCTTTGCTGCTTGTCTGAAGAAAGAGCACGACTGTGGCTGAGATTATTTATACAAGAACATAAAAAACAGCAGAACATTAATAAGAGCTTTAATGCTGCAGTGACTAAATCACTCAAATTGCAGCTGCAAAGGTGAGTCACTTTTGGTTAATTAACCATTTGCATCTGCATTAAAAGAGCTATGACAGCCTGACGCACCAGCGGATGAGTTTACTAGCGAAGCCAGACAGTCGACGGCCAAACACGCAGGTGCACAAAACACACAATCAGCTAAATTAGTTAATGTGTGAACGGGAACATTTTCAAGAAGAGCGGCAGCATGTGCCAAACTCACACAAACCAAGTCCATAAACCAAGTCAGAGCTCATGGACGGATAGACGGACACCTCGAATAATGCCACCGAACATTTGTGATTAAGGCAAGAAAACAGGATAAAAATGGTATCTAATAGATACCACCAAACCTTTCCAGCTGATTAATCACAGTACAGTTGTTTTGTCTTATTAGGGTCCGAGCGCCAATGGTGTGAGGACTCTCTCAGAATTGTTCTGTTTATTATTATTCTTCCCCAGAATAAATTGCAGTTTTGAGGGCCTAAAATTAATTTAACGTTGCACACGCATCAGAAGTAGAGACAGTATGAACATTTCTTATCATGATTATAGTGACCTAAATTATCACAGTTATCAGTATTATCACGGTACTGCTAAAATATGCTGGAAATGTTCAAAAAGTACTGACACATAAATTGTTTCACCTAGTTTTATATTTAAAATCAACAAAACAAAATGACTTTTTGTTTGCATAAACACTAAAACAATAACATTACCAATGATGTTAAATGACACCATGACTGAGAACAGTTGATATAATAGCATGTAAGAATTGTAAAAATACAACTATGAAAAAGCTTCATAAAATGGTAAACCTCATATTTCAGTCTTTAAATAAAAGTGTAGTCAAAATGATAACTGATTAATAAATGATTAGATGTATTGTATCTGCTCCATAAATAATTCTAGATACCTTATACGGATTGTTTAATTGTGTAGAGTCCTAAGGCATCAAATTCGAGTCATTTTTGGGTTTGGCCAGACAGAAATGCGCACAGGCTGATGTGAATCTCTAAAAAGTCTTTGTAAATCCACTCTCTGACAGCAGGTGGCGCTTCTGGAGCAGCAGAATTAATGATGTTTCCCGTAACCTCTGTGCACAAAGCAGCATTACGATTAAAACACTACTTAATTAGGTATTACACGGAGTGAAGATGAAAACAAAATGCCTTCGCAGCTTTTCTGAAGACAGTCAGAACCTTCAGAGGTACATTCATATAATTCATTAATTCATATATTTATTTGTATAATTTCCTTAGCACTCTTTAAAACCGCAGCTTTTTTTTTGCCATGTTTCACCCCCAAAACAAAACGTCTCTGCGCACGTGAGACTGTTGAAAGCTGTGCTTTATGCTAGGCTGTATTTGTTTATCCTCAGTTGTTCAAATCGCGGTAATCAAATACGCTTTTAATGATATTTGAAATATGAAACGGTAATACTAACTGTGGGGAATTTCATCGCGATTTATTGTCAAACCTGTAATTGTTCCATCCCTAGTACAGAAGTGACAAATTTATTATTAAATTTCTACGAAGCGCCCCACTCGGTATGTTTCACGTACATTCAGTAGACACATGTAATATTCCAATACATTCACAAAATCCTAAACCCAACAGGAAGTAAGCCATTTTTAATTTTCTCCGCACATTATGTGCCGCTTTTTGCCATTTTTAGGAATTGTACTTTAACAAACTCCTCTTAAAGATTTTATCCAATAAACATCATATTTGGTCAGTCTAAACTAAAGGCCTTTACGATGCTAAATTACGAAGACTTTGAGTGTTTGTTGGAGGGCGTGTCAGTGGCGGCCTGTTTTGCCATGAAACAGGAAGTTGTTGTAATTAATGCATACAGTGTCCAATCTAACAGAATTTCACATGTTTGATAAGAATCATGCCAGTATTCAGTGACAGTCATAGCGCCACCTCCTGGTAACAGGAACTGGCATGTTTTACACTGCAATGCACTCCCAGCAACATAGTAAAATATTCCATCAGGTGCCAAAGCATGCTACTAACACCATTAAACCAGACGCTGTTGTAACTCAAATGCAATGTCCAAACTTCACGTTTGATATAAGTCCTGGCCTGTGTTGCCATTGCCATCAATGGCCTTCACGATCAACTCAGGTTACAATGCTTTTGAGAAACACAGCCCTGGTCTGAACACATCTAAAGGCCAATTTTCAGTTATAGTCACAGCGCCACCTGCAGGCAGCAGGATGTTTGGCACATATAAATTACTTTGACGCATTCCTCCTTTAGTTACCTGCTTAAATGCACATTGCTCACCGTTTTCTGATTTCCCAAGCCCACTGAGTGGCAATGGCCCTGGGTGCAAGGGCCCTTTCATAACTGCTTTCAGCTTTGATAACTTTTCTGAAATGTTAAACAAGGAAACAATGCATTATCTCGTTAAATATGCACTCATTTGCATACATTTCAGGAGTATAAATCTGAACATTGGATGAAGCCATTTTTTTTTTGTGGACATTAGAGATAAAGGTTTTTACAGAGGATTTTAGATTTCTCTTATTATTTATTTTTACAATAATTTATACAACAGTGTCTTCTGATTTATGGGAAGATGGTGTCAACATTTGTCATACATTTGTTTTTAAGAATAATGTGTTTTATAAATCATTGTGAATGATATATCAACAAATCCCTCATTAAAAACCTTCAGAATATAGAGAGGAATAAACTGTGAAGTTTGTGTATGTAAAAAAAATAAAAAAAGAACCTTACAGATTAAATAGAAAAAACGATACGGATTAAAGATATGGATTGCATGTAGAAACAAGGTTTTCTTGCATTAAAGCTGACCAAACGTTCATCAGCCGGAGTTCTGCACGGCTGCTTGTGGCCCAGCTTACAGTCTGTGTTTTCTACTCATTTGTAACAGGAAGTTTTGCGGATGATTTCCTGATGCGTTGCATTCATATCCGTCTCCACGTCTCTCATTTAAAGCACTAAAGCGGCATTAGCAGCGTCTAACGAGATGAAGCTCATCTGAGAGACACAAACGCACATTCATCCTCGTCTGCTTCTCTCACACATTTAGTGGCTCGCTTCATTTCATGCTCTGTGGCTCATGGTGGCCGCAGAAACAGAAACACGCTCACACAGCAGGCAAAAACACAAGCCTGGCCAATAAAACATGCTCCTATTCATTTTTATAAACCATGCAGAACTAAGAAATTCAATTAATTTGAGTTGCGTGGTAAAAACATTGTCCTGCGTTGTGCTTGTGATCTTCGAGCGCTAATTTGATGCCACGCTGTGTTGATTTGATAGTTAATAATAAACTCTGTTACACACAAACCGCCTTTAGAAATATCACCTCATTCCACTACTGCACTTCTTTACTTATTCATTTCTATTGTTTTATATCTGCTTATTTATTTGTTTATTTGCTGTAGGAATGAGATTGCTTTTCCCTCAGACATTTTAAACTCTGAAACTGATGTACTAGTTAGTTAGTCATGAGACATTTAACAAAGTTAACTGCAAAGTCAACTAAACAACAGAAAATAACTAGATTAAAAATAAAGTTTGTCATAACTAACATGGACAATAGATAGAGTATCATTTCATTAGCTTAGCATCACGCTAACATCAAACTCAGTCATCGAAAATATAATACTCCGAACAATATTCAGCTGTGGACATTTAATACTTATAAAAGCAGCAGATTTTTATTTTATTTTATTTTTTCACTGCTGCCAGAAAGACTCATTTTGTTAAAACTCAGATCACAAAGAGCGACATGCGGTGCAGGATTTGCATGAATTGACTCAGACGCTCTGAACGCCGTTCACACGTGTGTACAAACAGAAGCTTATTAAAACACATTCCTGCCTTTCTTCTCCTTACGGAAGACAAACACCTTTTATTTGCGGTGAAGAACAGAGCAGCTGGCGACACGGACGCGAGCAAAGCCACCGATCGCAGACAAAGACTGGAAGCGCTTTAGCGGAACATAATTACAAATAATTGATTGTGTTGAAGGCCGTTTTTATTTGGGCGGGATGAATGAAGCTGGCAGAGCTTTCAAAAGCGCCTCGGCTTCTGTGAGACACGGCGGTCGCGTTTCATTTATATTTCTGTCAAAATGAAGCCGCCCACCACTATTTTCTCCAACATTGTACAGTTTCCCAAACCACCAACAGATTTAATTCCATTGTTCGCGCAGCGTCTGATATTTGAACGGTGGTTAAAAATACTCTTTAAAAGCTTTAAAACAATCACAGTGTGAACATGTGAGAGTTTGTGACGGCTCCTCGAGAGCGAGGGTCAGCTTTAGGGTTGCTTTCTGGTTTCATCCGTCACACTGGAAACAGAAGGTCGAGTGCAGTGCATTGTGGGATACAGCATGTAGTTACCAGAACTGCAGCGATGCTAATAACAAAACAACTTGGGTTTTATGACGTGAATGAAATCATACGCTGTCCGTCATCCGAGCGAGCGTGCGCTGAACATCTGAACATCTGAACATCTCTCCGGTGTCCTGTTGAACCCAAAACGAGAAGCTCGTTGCCATAAACTCTCGTCTTTAGCAACGGTGTGGGAGGCTGTATAATCCCAATCATAATTTGTAATAATATGGTTAATTTAATGAGCTGGCAGGGTTCAGGGACGCGATGTGGAGTTTGATTAATGATGGAGTTGATGTGTTCAGATGTAATTAAGGGAATTACGGCTCCGTTTCCGTCGGAGAGAAAATATTCACCACGGTGCCGTTAGTGAACGGCGAATCACTACTAAAATACTGCAGAAACACACATTTCGGTTCTCCTTCACTTTAAGCACATTATTTATTCCTGCAAAGTGACTTTTGGCGAAATGCATCATTAATTACTCTTAACAAGAAATATAAGCCTGATTGATTCAAATGCGGTCCATTTAGTCATCAAATATTCAAAGACAAACGCACACCGTCCTTAAACTCAGATAACGGATCGTTCAGGAACACAAGCAAACACTGCAGTGAAAGTACACTGCAAAGATTGTAAAGTATTTCAGTTGACATTATTACAAAGGTCACTTTTTAGAAGTGTGCTTAGAAACACCATCCCATCACTTAAGTGGCCTTTTATTTCATTAATGTTAATATATATTATCTGCAAGTCCATTTTTTAAATATACTTTTTAATATTTTAAGTACACTACAAGTGCATGTTCAGTACACTTAAGCACGCTTCTCTTTCACATGGCGAAGCTGTTGCTAGGGTGTTGTGGCTGGTTGCTAGGGTGTTTCTAGATGCACAGACAGATTTCACAAACATCTGTGGTAAAATGAGCAAGTGTTTGAGAGAAGAATGACACGTTCCTCTGTGATGTTTCATTATTCTTCCTCAATTGGAAATAATTAACACAATAACCCTCATCCATCATTTGTAATAGTGTGGATGTAAAAACTGAATCTCATTTTCTGAACTCTTGACATCCTGAAGCCGTTTAGCAAATGATCCAGGAAGCTAAAATGCAATCAGAGCAATGATCAAATAATCATCTGAAGTGTAATTAATTAAACATGCCGATGAAGTCGTCTTGAACATCTGCTTTGGCTTCTTAATCGGGTCGAATGCAGGCCCTCGTCTGCACAAACGCTATTGTTTCCCCACAGTAATTAAATTAAATGATTTACACAGATCGTCAGAGGAATGACGAGCTCTCGACACCGCAAATGTCCCTTTAGTTCAGAAAGAGTCTGTTTGAGCTTGTCTCTCATACAGAATCACTCAAAACTCCCCTAAAATCACTAGCTATGTTTCCCTCCACCTATTTTTATGCGCGTTTTGGAATATCGCATAAAAAAAAAACGCTGGATGGAAATGCCAAGATGCAAATCAATTCAAAAAATGCACACAGTTGAGTAGGATAAACATTTTATAATGATAAGAAAAAATTAGCATAAGCTACGATGGAAACGCATTTACCGAATAAATTCCAGCATGCGCATTGAAAAAGTCATGTGCGTTTGCGCTATGAGACGGGATAACTCGACTAACCAGCGGACCGATCTCGTTCACAGCATCTATATGTTGTTTTGGTCGTTCTGAAACACCCGAGCAAAGTCTGTCATCAAAGCATTTCTGTATAATTGTCTTACACGACTGTGTTCCCAAGCAGCAGCATCCTCCGAAAGCTTTGACCGCATTTATTGTGTTGCATCTGCTCACTCCGAGGCACAAGTCATTTATTACATATGAAAATTACTATATTCAGTGACTTCTCCTAGTTTTCTCAGTGATATTAAGTGCCAGTTTATCAGGAAGTGACGGGTTTGTTCTCTTTGAGTCATTGGCTGGAAACAATGCGTTATTCGCAAATGTTTTATGCGATATTCCAGTTTTGCGCATAAGTGTAATTCTAATCTTTGGATGGAAACATAGCTACTGTTATCTATGAGCTGCACATGTGTGAGCACTGCAAACGAGTGAGTTTTCTCATGTTTTAAGGATGATTTGATGCTTTTACTGAAAAATTGATACATTTACTTAAATCACATTTTTTAATTGTTTTAACCTTTTCTTGTGTTTTAAAGCTGTTCACTTATTCTGATGTGTTGACTAACATACTAAATCACAAGTAAAGTAGCTGATTATAATTTTAACTGTAGTGTGTTATTCAATATTACATTTAAAGTTAACATATTTTAAATGCACTAAATTGCATCTTTAAACACATCATTACACATGTATTTAAATAAATGATATAAAAGTTATGACATTAAAGTATATTTTAGTTTATCATGAATGCAACAGAAACTGAATTGTCTTAATTATGAAATTACATATAAATATGCTTACAGTAAGTGGGTCAGAAGCACTCTTAAGTTCAGCTTTAATTGCTTTTAATATCAATTTTAAACTATTATATAGTTAGCATGCAGTTAAGTGTCTGAAAACATTACATTCAGTTCACACTTATTTATTATGTATCCGTGAGTTCTTTTCTTTTAAAGTCTATTATTTCTGCAGCAAGTACTCTTTCATAAAGAATGCTAAAGTGAACTACTTCTCCCACAAGTGTGCTGTAGGCCTTAACCCTCAATCCTCACATCTTTGCCAGACTTCAAACAGTTGTAAACGTCCAGTCGCGTCTGTGTCAAGTGATTGTTCACGGTCTTGACAGGTTTGTCTAGCAGTGATTCTGTTAGTGTCACAGAGAGTCAAAATGTTTGACCCTCATTTAAAGCGTCACACTTCCACTGAGCGGCTGCTAAAGGGGATATTTACAGTGATACACACTCACACACACACACACTCGCCTGTAGATGCGCCAGTAGAGGACACACACACTGCTGTAATCTCTCGTGAGAGATCTCGTCAGGCAGATGAAATGAATGCGGTGTGTTTTTCGGTGCTGTAGCGCAGCGGCCTCAGATAACACTAAGAACCCACATCAGACCACTTTTCTAGTCAAAGCTAGCATGTTTCTAATAGTTAGCATTTCTTAAGTGATATTAACAACATTGTTAACATATTAGCTACGTTTGCTTGTTTTAACATCTTGCTAAAATGTTTACGCACATGTCTGGCACACGTTTAACAACTTTAAATACGTTCATAACAATGCTATCGTGTTTTAGCACTTTAAATGTGTTTTAGATGAGGATAGGGTGCTAACTAGATAGCACCACGCACGTTTGCATGAGCACTTATTGGAAAGCATCTGCTGTGGACAAGCATCTGACAGACGTCGGAAGATGGTCAGTTTACAACAATTACATCATAAACATCTTAAATACATCAAATAGACATCTATTTGATCTGACAGGAAACATCCTATAGACGTTTTGCAGATGTGCAAACACTCTAAAAAATACATCTTCCAGAGGTAAATGCAGACGTCAAATAGATGTCTCCATGATGTATGTGTGCTCTCAGGGAACATATTTAAAAATAATAATAATAATCTGCACATGTTAACATGTTTAGCACTTTACGTAGCAATTGTACACCATTGCACTATTGCTAACATGTTCATTATTTCATAACCGCACTAAGCCATGTCACAGTTTTGTTTTTGTTTTTTTGAACAGGCAAGCGTGACTCTTATTTCATTGTTCAGGGTGAAATGACTGCAGCGGGCCTCCATACACTGTCTGCTCAATTCACTGCTTACAAAACATATTTACCTGAGAATCAGAACCGCATAATTGATATAAGCAGGGGTGTGAAGTAACGACAGTACAAATACTTCACTTATATATATATATATATTATATATATATATATATATATAGATATATATATATATATACACAAAAAAAAATAAGCATTATTGAAAAATGATTTTTGCAGCCGTGTTTGTGATTTAATATGCGTTAATGCCATTCAGATGGATTTATTCTCATCAGCAATCTGAATCCATACATTTGTCGACATTCTGATGATGCTTTCTCTGATCCTACTTCAGATCGCTGGGATTACAGTTGATTGGAGAAAAAACATCATTAGCTGCTTACAATATGGATGTTCAAAGATGCTGCAAAAAACAAACCTCATCTGCTTTAATATCATAGCATCCTATCTTACGTAAAAATCCGCTGAATGCGCACATTCCCTTAGCAGAGCCGACGATGATTAAACAGGCTGCAACCTTAAAAAAACTTATTCAAACTCTCGTATTGGACTTTAACACAAACGGATACATGTCACTGTTAAAGAAAGACTGGACACAGCGGTCCATCCTCAGCGAACGCTAGTCCAAATGGCTATTAAAAGCATTCATGTTTCTCTCGCTTCTAAACTCGAGCTCATGAATACATATTACAGGATGTGCAAAATTCAACTCGGCAAAGTCCAGCACGTAATATTGCCGTTTCTTATCAAAGGCGTCTGGAAGCCTAAATTATTGTCATCAAAGCGAAACGGTTCTGGGCACCTCCAGTGCTGAGAGCTAAACGCTTTTACACAAACCCCATTAGAGGCTCATTGTGCGCAGATAGCAGCTCTGAGTCGCGGGAAAACACGGCCAGAGTCCTGGCGGCCAGAGTCCTCTCTCCTTCACAAACGTGACACCTCTTATTAAAGTGATAAATGGCCTCCACCGATGGGCAGATCTCAGGTGTCAGGAGCTGCGTGGCGTTCTGGCCCGAGTGAACTGGAGCTCTGTGACAGAGAAAAAGAGCTGATAGAAGTGCTTTCGCTCGCTCCGTCCATCCGTCCGTCTGGCGCTCTTAAAGCGCTACTTTGCTTCTTCATCTACAGTTTCCGCTGAAGGAGAAGTGTTTACCTGAGCTTCACCTCACCTCCACGCTCGGACTGAAGGATTATTCTGCGGACGGACTGAACTTGGATCAATGCGAGGCTTTGGGGCGATACGTCACTGTCACTCCGGGAATTGTGGGAAAGCGTCCAGCTCTGTCTTCGGAGGAACGGACGCGTATCTCAGCATACAGACAGAGCCCAAGCAGCTGGAGAAGCCAGATTGTGTGAAACAATCTCCTTCATTCCTGAGGAGTCTTCAGGTGAACTCTTATTCTCAGTCACGGTTAACCAGGCGCTAAACACTACGGTGTAGCACTGCGAAGAAGTCCGAACATGCCTGATTCCCTACTCTGAGAACAGTATGTCAAATCAGTAGTATGTCCAAATGTATTTATATGTCCATCGTATTTATAAAATAATAGGTCAAAGTACCAATGGACCACTTTACTATCTCATGCAGCTTTGTATGTATATGGATTACTTGGGTTGTTACCGACATCTGGTGGAAATTTCAAGTCAACAGCACCTTTAGAAATGTTTATAACTGTAATTCCCACCCCTGTCCAGATGGTGGTGAGTGCGCTTCAGTGTGGCAGCAGAACGCGGGATCATCAGCTCCAGAACAAAAATAAAACTGTCACCAGTCTTTTGCTATGCCTTTGACTACGCACTAGTAAAGCGAAAGAGATTAAATTCAAGTTTATTTGTATAGCGCTTTTCACAATACAAATCGTTGCAAAGCAGCTTTACAGAAACTTAAGTTCCTACAATATATTTAGTAGTAGCTTGTCAGTGGGGTTGGGGGGGGGGGGGGGGGGGGGGGAACTTTTTGGTCCCAAAATTTATGTACATATGGCAGAAATGTACGGTAAAATTCAGTCAATGACGTAATCAAACAGACAATGAACACTATTAACAGCAATGCTTATATATTGCAATCAAACTAGTAGCTGTAGGATGTCAATCATGTGGCAAAAACAGAGAAACAAATAGAGACATAACTAGCCTAGCTGCTGTTCCAACCAAGCACAACTGATTTGTTTAACCCAAGCTAAAGAATAATAAGTGATGCATTGATTCGATATAACTGCAGTACAAGATTATGAGAGCATTATTGAATGCTTGGCCAAAGAGATGTGTCTTTATCTGATTAAACAGAGGGAGTGTGTCTGAACCCCGAACGTTATAAGGAATGCTATTCCAGAGTTTGGGAGCCAAATGCGAAAAAGCTCTACCTCCTTTAGTGGACTTTGCTATCCTAGGTACTACCAAAAGTCCAGAGTTTTGCGACCTTAGGGAGCATGATGGATTGTAGCTTGGTGGAAGACTAGTTAGGTACGCAGGAGCTAACTCATTAAGGGCCTTATAGGTAAGTAATGATATTTTTTAACTGATACGGAACTTAACAGGTAGACAGTGCAGAGACTGTAAAGTTGGGGTAATATGATCATTATTTTCTTGACTTGGTAAGGACTCTAGCCGCTGCATTTGGACTACCTGTAGCTTGTTTATTAAAGATGCAGGAAAACCACCTAGCAGTGCATTACAATAACAATAGTCCAGTCTAGAGGTCATGAATGCATGAACTAGCTTTTCTGCATCAGAAACAGGTAACATGTTTCGTAACTTGGCAATGTTTCTAAGATGGAAGAATGCTGTTTTTGTAACATGGGAAATATGATTTTCATAAGACAAGTTGCTATCTAATATAACAGATTTTTGACTGTAGAGGAAATAACCGTACATCCGTCTAGTTGAAATTTGTAATCCAAGAGATTCGGTGTACTGCTTTTGGTCCAATAAGTAATATCTCTGTCGTATCCGAATTTAATAAGAGAAAATTATCGGTCATCCAATCTTTTAAATTTTTAAAACACTTTGTTAGCTTAGATAATTTAGAAGTTTAATCTGGTCTCGTTGAGATATATAGTTGAGTATCATCAGCATAACAGTGGAAACTAATCCCGTATTTTCTAATACTATTACCAAGGGGCAACATGTATATCGAACATAGCAGAGGACCTAGGACAGATCCTTGTGGCACTCCCCCAAGTTCAATTTTTTTTTTTTCACTGGTGATAATTGAGATGACACCCCATTTAAATGAACAAGGTGGTAGCGATCGGACAGGTAGGATCTAAACCATCTTAAAGCCTGCCATTGGATACCTGTATAGTTTGTATCGATCTATGAGTATGTCATGAGCTATAGTATCGAACGCAGCCACTAAGATCAAGTAAAACTAGCAAGGAGACACAGCCTTGGTCTGACGCAAGAAGCAAGTTTCTGTGCTATGGTGGGGCCTGATACCTGACTGAAATTCTTCATAGAGATAATTTTTTTGCAGGAAGAAGCACAATTGAGCAGACAACTTTTTCTAAAATTTTTGACATAAATGGAAAATTTTAAATGGGTCTGTAATTTGCAAGTTCTTTAGGATCTAGTTGTGGTTTCTTAATAAAAGGCTTAATAACTGCCAGCAGTTATCAGTTTCTTGCTGCCGCGTCGCTGATCTAGGTGGCTGACAGCGAGATATCACGCCACAGTTGAAAGAACATCAAAGCAGTTTATGCTTAAATTTCCTAAATAAGGGACCTAATTTGAGACTGTTTCATATCAAAAGTAACAAAGGACAAAGCTTAGCCTATTGTGATTTATTGGATGGTAGGCACACTATATGTACGGTTCATTCATCAACTAAACAGCATCGATTGGGATTTAAGAATCAATATTGGTTCATAAAAATTAGATTTTTTTTTTTACCCAGCCCTAGCATATTTTGTTTTTAGTGGCCTCTGCTGTCAGTGTTTTGTTTGGGTGGGGGGGGGTGTGAGTTAAATGTGAAAAGTGACACACAATTCTGTTCATCTCTTCTCTTCATCAAATAAATAAATGCCATAAGCTATATTGCTCATACTGTAGTTATTAAAATGAAAAACAGCAAATTAAATGTGTTATTATAATTAAAATATGAAAATTAAAATGACAGGAAGTAATAGATTATGAGGTATTTTACAACAGTCGTTAAAGTTAACACACCTCTGTACGATTATAAGATATGAATAATACTTCAACTATAGTTATCTTTTCACTGATCAGTTAGTTGCAGTTATGTAGACATTAAGCATGTTCAACTTGAAGTTTTAGTGGAAAAAAAAATAGTTTAAAAATGATGGTAAGTATTATTTTTTTGTTTAATTAACTGAACTTTTGAGGTAGTTTCCACTGACTTAAGTGGAATTACTTAAGAATATTAAGCCTTTTCAACTGAAAAATGTGGTTATTTGGAGCTTACCAAATTAGTAGGCTAACTTATAAAGTAAGTGAACTTAACGTTTTCACAGGGCCAAAGTTTCAACCTCATATGCCAAAACAAAATCTATTGAAAAATATATTATAGGATCAAGATAATATTATTTCAATCTTCAGTAAGTAAAATGGCAAATCTAAAGGTCGATGGAATAGCGTTAATACGTACAAAACAAATTTGTAGTAATTGTTAACTAATGTTATTGTTTTGTTTTTACATGTTAACGTATGTTCCTTAGAGTGTTGATTTTTTTGGCCTAATGGTTAGAGAGTCAGACTTGTAACCCCAAGGTTGTTGGTTCGAGTCTTGGTACATCATGATCATACTGATGGTCAAGCAATGAATTCATATGCTATTATATGATTTGTATGATTGAATATTGATTTAAAAGTAAGCATACGATAGGCATAATCGTAAGATTGAGCCCTAAACCTAACCTTAAGTGGGATATCACATGAAATCATTGCAATGAGGTCATATTGATTCCTACAAATTTACCAAAATGTAAAATAATGATGTATTGCTGTGAGACTGTGTTGGTGCTGATGACTTTTAACCGTCCACACACAGAAAAAAATGAAATCATGAATATAATCACTAATGTCTGATGGAAACCGGACCCTTTAGAGTTTGTTAGCTTAATCACTTTATTGTTCAATAATAATTTGTAGATAATTAGCACAGCTTGATTAAACTGAAGCTGTTTGCTCTCAGCTGTGTTTTACTGCACATTAAATCCTTCCCTAATTCCTCGCTCTTCCTGCATGTGATGCCCTGAAACCCGAGGCAGAGCTGTGTGTGTGTGTGTTCTTAAAGACGTTTACCTTCGCTGCTCATCCAATCTGCTTATTCAAACATCATTATCACTGTTAATATCTGGTTTGCACAGCAGTGATGGCCGGATCTCCACCGTTTACAGCTGTTCAGTTTGGATTTCTCTGACTGTTTGGTCAGTGTTCTTCTCTGAAACTGTGTTTCTTTCCTGCTGGTTGAAGATCTCTGGAACCAATGAGGAGAGAACACACACACCCACACCACACACACACACACATACGTTTAGTTGTTATGATGGGTCTTCTGTTGTTTTATCTTGAGCTAATGATATTCTCTAAACCCTCTCACACACGCTGCATTTTGAAGTGTTCATTAGGAGGCTGTTTAGTACGTTTATAATGCTGGTTTTCTCATGGGGACCGTAGGCTTCGTCTCATAATGTAGCTAATCTCAGGTTTTACTATCATTGTAAAGACGTTTGGTCAGCAGAGGCTCAACATGACATGAAATGCAATACACACACACACACTCAGGAAACATATGGACGAATCCAGCTAGCAGCTAAAGGTGTTTGTCTGCCAAAGCTCTGAGAGCATCTCTGGAGCTCCTCCAGCTCCTCTGGAACATCACAGCGCTTCATTGGTTTACTGGAAGCGTCGCAGCAGAACACGTTAAAACAGCCGTGATTTGTAACTCCCGCCCAGCGCAAACGTGTGACTCAGCCTGCTCGCCTTGTGATTGAGAAACACCGCAGCACCGTGACTTTGTGTCTAATTTATTCTGCCACTTTCTACGGAAGCCATTTTCCCCAGCAGAGCGAGGCCGAGCGTAATTATCCTAATTAGTGCTAATTCAACATGGCTGAGCCCATTTTTGTAACGAGCCCCTCATCCAGAGCTCAGAGGAGGAGGCCCGACGGTCGCCACCTCCCTTTGTTGCCACGGTAACCGTTTCCGTGGCGACCCGCTCTTGACAGTGATGGGAAATGAAGAGGGGTTAATTTCACTGTGAAGGGGCACAAATTAAAGCTGAAATGAGAGAGAAAGTAAAATGCTCCTGTTTGCAAATATTAACTTCTGTCATGACACAGGCAAAAAAAAAAAAAAAATATTTAATATATTTCTATTTATAGATAGATGATATATATATATATATATATATAATATATGTATATATAATGAAGAGATTCCAGTCATCAAATAAAGCTTCAAATCTAGAAGGACAACCAACATCACAAACCAAACAAGTGCACTTTAGCACATTAGAAAAAACTTATAATTCGAATACTATACTTAAGATCAAATAATATACTCAAGTATATTAACTAAATGATAGTTTTTTTTTAGAAACTGAACTGCATGTTAATTGCTGTTAATAGTTTACATCTATAATAAATGCAATTAGCTGAACTTTTGAATTACTTGTGAGACATTTTATAAATAGGACTTAAGTGCTTCTTTTATAATTATATATATGAGATCAAATATATAGGCTATTCCATTTTTTCTATTGAAGCAACTGGATGATTTATGTTATTTTTAATATTCTGAATCTTTTATACAGGGTGGGTAATATTTTTGTAAGTTCAGTTGTTATTTTGTCTTGTGGACTATATGAAAACATCTTTTATGTGAAAAAAAATTATTTAGGGCAGCACTAATAAAAAAAATAACAAGCAATTTTTATGATCCTCTTGTTTTATTAAAATTATTCTGTAATGTGTATGTGAACAAAGTTACAGATTCTCCACTTCACCTGAAATATTTCCATGCATTGCGCTTGATTTTTTTCCCAGCATGCATACATGTACAGTATGTACAGGTTTGATTAGTATTATGGGGCCAAAATTGGCATCTCAGTGCAGTAAAACATCATAACAGTGTCTGATGTTTATAGATATTTGAAATGAAATGTAAAAGCTCGATCATCCAGAAACTGAAACCAGAGATGTTTGATACAGAGAGTTTCATTTGCCTTAAACCCTTAATCTTGATGCCACTGTTGATATAGATCAGTTTTACAGTCACACACACACACACCACACCCACACCACACACACACACACAACACACACACAAACACAAACAACACATCACACGCCGGCACGCACGCCACACACTCTCTCGTCTCTCACACACACAACACTCACACACACCACACACTCACACACACACACTCTCACACACAATCACACTCACACACACACACACACACAAAACACACAAACACACACACAAACACACACACGCACGCCGCACGCACACACACTCTATCTCTCTATGCACACCCACCCAACACCCCCACACTCAAACACACACCCATCAACACCACACAATCTCTCTCACAACCACACACAACACACACACTCACACGCAATTATGAACACACATCTCTCTCACCACACAAACACCACACAACACAAACACACCAAAACGCACGCACGCACGCACACACTCTCTCTCTCTCGCTCTCTTCTCTCTCTTGCTCTCTCTCTCTCTCACACACACACACATTCACACACTCTCACACACACACACACATTCTCTCTTTCTCACACACACACACTCACACACACTTATGCACACCCACTCACTCCACACCCACCACACACACACACAATCACAACGCACACACTATTCTCTCCTGTCATCACACCACACACATTAAAACAACACTATCGCTCTCTAGCTCTCTCTCTCTCTCTCTACAACAAACCCTCTAACAAACACAAACACGCACGCACGCAAACTCTCCTCTCTCTCTATCACACACACAGCTTATCTCTCTCTCACAAACACAGAACTATCTCTCTCTCTACCACACACCAGCCTCTCTCTTCCTCCACACACAGAATCTCTCTCTCTCTCCACACACTCTCTCCTCTCTCTCTCACCACACACAACCCTATCTCACACACACACAACACACAACACACAACACACACACACAACACACACACACACACACACACTCACCGCACTTTGCCATCACACTCGCTCTCTCTCCGCACACACAACACCACCACGCACACGCATTATGCACACACTCTCTCCTCTCTTCTCTCATACACCCACACTCACTCACACGCCAATTTGGCACACCACTCTCTCTCTCTCTCTCGCACAACACACACCCACCACAAAAGATGACAGCAGTGTAATTTCTATCCAGTCAGAATGTAACCTCCATTAATCCTAATTTACACGTTTTTTGAGGTTTTGACAGTCACAGTTTGTGTCCTCCAAGCTAGAATCAACGTTTTAATGAAAAATAACAATGTTACAGACATTATCCTAAAATGTCAGAGGCGCTTTGCAGTATGACTACTGCCAAATGAAATGCAACTGAGTTGTCATATGCACATTGTGTGTTCAAATACAATCTGAAATATCATAACTATACAGTTATCTGAGTGCTATATCAGTGATTGAAAGGAGTAGTTCACTACAAATCAAGAGTGTGTCAGTTGTTCTCAAGACATGAGCGTGTTCGTATATGACAACAGATAATTTACCAAGAGATGCATTAAACTGATCAAAAGTGACAAAAAAGACATTGTAATGTTACAAAAGATTTCTGTTTCAAATAAATGCTGTTCTTTTGAACTTTCTGTTCATCTGTGAATCCTGAAAAATAAAATGCATCACAGTTTCCACAAAAATATTGTGCAGCACAACTGTTTTCAACATGGATAATAATCAGAAATGTTTGTTGAGCAGCAGATCAGCATATTATAGTGATTTCTGAAGATCATGTGATGCTGAAGACTGGAGAAATGGCTGAACAATACAGCTGCGCATCACAGAAATACAGTACAGTTTAACACATACTCACATAGAAAACAGCTAGTTTAGATTGTAATAATATGTCACATTTTTGTACTGTATTTTTTTTATTAGATAATTGCAGAGGACAGTAGAATAGACTTCTTTTAAAACTTCTTTAGACATATTTAAAACTTTTCAATGCTAGTGATACATAGTATAGTATAGTATAGTATAGATAGACTCGCATACGTTTATTCATGACTGATTGTATGTAGTTTCTCATGTAAATGCCTCTGTTTTTGTGCAGGTCTCTGGAGGGAAAATGTTCCACTGATTTTCGTTCCTGCAACCTCAAAGTAAGATCAACAACCACTCTCTCTCTTCTCACACACACACACACACACACACACACACCAACAACGACACACACACACACACCACAACACACACACACCGAGAAGACAGAGCCAGACAGACACACAGAGACAGTGTTGAGGTTGTGGTTGGTGAGTTATGGTGGTTAGTTTTGTTGTTATGACATTAGAGACAGAAGATGAATCAGGGCCTGAAGGCCTCTGATGGATCGTGACGGTGTATCTGCATGATGGGCGAGGGTGTGTGTGTGTGTGTGAGTGTTGATGCGCGGAGTGTGACCTGTGGGTGTCGTGGCTGTGTGTGAGTGTGTGAGGGTGTACAGGGTGTGTGTGTGTGATTGTTTTTTGGGGGTGGAGTGAGTGTGGATGGGCGTGTGTGTGTGTGTGTTGTGTGTGGTTTTGTGTGTGTGTGTGTGTGTGTGTGTGTGTGTGAGTGAGTGGTGATGGGCGATGTGTACGTGTGTGTGGATGGGTGAGTGTAACCTGTGGTGTGATGGGGTGGTGTGTGGGTTGTGTGTGTGTGTGTGTTGTGTGAGTGTGAGTGTGTGTGAGTGAATGAGTGAGTGTGTGTGTGTGTGTGTGTGTGTGTGTGTGATGGGTGAGTGTGACCTGTGTGTTTGTGTGTGTGTGTGTGAGTGAGTGTGTGTGTGTGAGTGGAATGAGGGGCGGGTTGACCTGTGTGTTTTGGGGTTTTTGGGGGTCGGTGAGTGTGTGGAGTAGGTGTGTGTGTGTGGGTGTGATGGGCGAGTGTGACCTGTGTGAGAGTGCTGTGTTGTGTGTCTGTGTGTGAGATGGTGTGTGTGTGTGTGTGTGTGTGTGTGTGTGTTTTCTGAAGACATCCCGCAGAGCTGCTGATCAGCGCTGATTCGTCACACTCTCGTCTCTGTAATGTGCTGTCGGTTCTTGTGTTGGCTCTTGACGTCTTGCAGATGTTGCTGAGATCTGCTGATGAACGATCACTTGTGTTCATTTGCCTCAGATCCGCTTCTTCAGAACGTGTGTCATCTGAACGGATCTGCTCCACACACACTCACATTCATCTTTAATCACGTCCAACTCACTGTCTTCTTTCAGGTCCTCTCCTCACTGCTGTTCTTGACAGTTCATTTAACCTTTTTTTTCCTTCATTCGTTCTTTAAAATCATATTCTGTGGTGAACACTGAACAGTGGACGTTTTAGAGTGTCACTGGTGACGTTCAGAGCTGGTGTGATTGGCTCAGAAGAGTCTGGCAGCAGTAGTGAGCACAGGTGACTCCAGCCAAGCAGCTGTCATCGAGATGTATGTGTGAGAGATCAGAGCTCCTCCGGCTCGACGGAGACCCAGTTTCACTGCAGACCAGCGAGATTTCACCAGATCCTTCCTTTGTGGCCTCGTTTTCCTTCACTGTATTCGTTTAGCCGTTACCCTTCTCTCTTTACCGGATCCGTGTCTAAACATTGTTCTCCTGTTGACTCTAAAGGTCTAATTAACATATGCACAAAACACGAGAGATAATTATTTCTGCACAGTCACGATTCAGAAAACTCCGATAATTGAATTCTCCTCTTCATCTCCCTTAAAAACCCGAGCCAGCGGTCCAGACGCGGCTCTCTGAAGTTAATTATCTTCATTATGGAATCATGCTTTCTTCCACACGCAAACTTCTCTAGAATAACTCATTACACAACTTCATGAACTTCCTCAGTTTGCTATGAGAGCCGCACACGAATGGTTTCATTTTTAGCTGAACCGTCTTTAACAGAATTTCCGCATGAGACACAAGCTGGATAAAACAGCGCAAGGGTTTAAACAAACTCTTACAGACGAGCGACAAAATGAGAAACGACAGAACGAACGCTCGACAGCAGATGCAGCGCAAACAGATGTGTACACATTAAAATCATCTTCAGATGAAAACAGGTCAAGCTCACGCACCTGACTGTGTCCTGCGGGACTCGCAATGCATCTTTAATTAAGAAAACAATCTTCCAACGCTCAGAGTTCACTAAACTGAGACCTACGTCTGGATTCACCGTCTTCACTGCTGCTGTTTCTGCAGGTTCCTGTGGACGACGTTTCATCCGTGTTTAAAGAACCAGACTTTTCTTTTTTTAGTGGAACACAAAAGAAGATGTTTAGCAGAATGCCTATTCTTTCTATTATTGCTCTTTTCCGTGTAATAATAATTAACCTCGTGAAACTTGTCTCATTAATCTAAAGCTAAACTTCCACTGTCCATCTCCCTTCGTCCATGGTTCATGTTTAGCAGCCATATAAAATGTTTATTGCACCAAACTTTTGCAGCAAGCATTTATTTGGTCAGTCCATCAGCCTTTGAGACTTTTTTTTTTTTTGGTTCTTGAACAAAAGTCTATTCGTTAGATTGTGTCGGATTACTTTAAATATATAGTAACTTATCAGTTCTAGTAGTAACTGATTGATTGTAAACAGATTCTAAAAATTAAGTACTTGTAATTGGAGTATATTACATTTTATAATGCTCATAATCAGATTACAGTTACATTGTTATGGATTACATGATTACATATTATTCACGTGAGGGCAGTCAATTATTCATAATTTATTGATTCTCTTGATTCTAAAAATCCTACTGTGTCATACCATTTATCTTTGACTGTATGTTGTATTATTTTGTAAACCATACTTATGCATTTGAGGGGAAATAGCTGAGCTATTCACTCACGGTCAACTAACGTTTAATGCATTTTTTGATGTTGATATAAAAAATTGAATATATTCAATTTTCAGGTTTATTGAGAGAAACTCTGAAGTAGTTCTGGGAAAAGTCTCAGTTCTGGGAAACTTCCTGCTAGATAAATTATTTTACATTGTTGAAAATATCAAATGTTTTAATAATCTCATTCAGTACGTCACTCAAGAGCAATTTACTCAGCTTGATATGAAAGTCTTTGAGTGTGTGTTATTCTGTATGAGGTGATTTGAGGCTTTAATGGAGGTCTTGTTCATTTCCGTCTCGCTCGCGGTGCGCTTTAACTGAAGAGGGACGAGCTTGTGCAGAGATTTGTCTTGATTGACTCGGGAAAGAGTGGCTTCTAATGAGCGCCGTGTGTCGGACTTCAAATTATAATGCTTAGGTTTTTAAAATGTGAGAAGCAATTTTATAGAAAATGCCATTTTCTTTTTGCTTTTTTTTTGGTGAAGTGATCTCTATTTTTCAGTAAATTGACTCTCAATCTCGCTGCTAGATCATTTTGTTATTATATGTTACTCTATAAACCTCCTGGAGAACAGGAGCCTTTTCTGGCAGCAGCACTTCTGAATTCACGAGGCCCCAGACATTTAGAGGAGACCATAGAGCAGGGCTGCAAAATGTTGGAATAGTTGGAATCTCTGTATGTCAGTACTGCCATCTTAAAAATAGGGGTGTGAATCTTCACTGGTTTCACGATTAAATTCAATTACGATTATCATTATATCGATCAATATCACGGCACATTCTCAATTTTCAATATTACTGCACGTGGCTATATTTTCATATAAATTTTATATCAAATTGAATTTGTGCAAAATTTACTTTATTTTTTTTATTATATAAGCAGACTACTTTTTAAAACAATTACTTATTTAAAACAAGTGTTCTTTAAGCATCCAAAAGTTTACAGACAATAGGCTAGTTATGGGGTTTTCTTTTTTCCTCAGCATTATTGCCATTTGATTATTATTGATGAGATCATAGACAGTGGCAGCTTTAACAGGCTGCATTTACACTAATGCACAGATCTATTTCGATATATCAGATGTTCTGTCCTGCTCTGAAAACATAACGGACATACATTTACATTAATTTCATATAAAACTATATGCAAGTGCCTTTAACCGCAGCCGTGATCGAGCTTCAGGACAACAAACACAAAGCGCAAACACAAAAAAACCAAGCTCAGAATTGATTCAGAATCCTTGAAGAGAGAATTGCGATGCATCGGAGAATTTATTTTCTCTCCCACCCCTAATATATATATTAAACATTACCCAATCTGGACAAAAGTTACAGATGTTCTCTCATGTAAACAACTCTCAAAATAATGCTCTGTGACTAGAAAAAAGGTATAAATATATAATAATAAATATATATATTTTAAACATACAAATAAGAAATGTTGGGAAAAATGCAATGAGAGTTTTAAATATGAAACCAAACCAGCAGGTGGCAGCAAATTACTGTTTCAATGAGTGAGTGATTTAGTCATTCAACAGATTCATTCAAACGGCCGATTCATTCAGAAACGAGGACAGTGACTACTGTCTTTATGAATGGGTTACTGAATCATTGACTCACTTGATTCGTTCAAAAACGTAGATTCATTCAGTAACGAAACACCGCTGTGTTGCTCGGAGACACAAAACTGTTCTGCTGTGGCTTTGATTGGAACTATTTTCATCAGCGAAATTGAGCAAAAATAGTCAATATTGTGTCGAAGATGTAAGTCACTTAATGTTAACTTAGTTTATTGAACTACTATCGTATAAAATCACATTGCAATCATGTTGAAACATTTTGGCCGTGCAATGTTGCGTACTTAAATCATATTATAAATGTTTTTTTTTCTACCACAGTATGCACCTATAACTTTCTGTTCTGGCACGATATAAATACATTATCAGTCGCCGTAAGTGTGACGTCAAAACGTCAGCTAATTCCGGTCCCTGTCCAATCGATCAGTGCATCTCTAATATAATCAAGTATATAATCAAGTGAACATGGTGAAATAAGTGGAACATGTTGTGGTAACTATAACAATAAGTATATCAGTGTCCAAACCAAAGCACATTATTGTTCTGCTTCTTCAAACTCTCACTGCAGTTTTGTTGTTTGTGCCACTTTAAATCAAGATTGGCTGCTTACTTTTCTTATAGTCCATCATCTGGAAAAAAACATGTTCTGGAAGTGATTCCAACCACATATTTGTGCTGTCGGTGTCATTAAGGTTTTAATAATTCTATGAACTGACAGCAAACTCCATATCACAACTCTCTAGTTATATTTCTATATTCAGTAGTCGCCTGTGTCCCATGAAGGAAACGCTCTGAGAAATCTGATATTTCTGAGTCTGCAGGAGGACTGTCTGCCGGCCTGTTGTCGCAGAATTCCTGGAGAACGGTGAGTCGGCCTCTGTCCTCCCGCACGCTTCCCTCAGCAGCTAATAAAGAGTAACTCTTTATCTCAGACAGGTTTTTAATATCAGAGGAACAAAATTAAGTTGACCCCGTCACAAAGCCTCGGGACTGACGGTGAAGTGTAAGCCGGCCTTCTGCTCTAATCTCCTCCTACGCTCCCCTCAGACGCCGATAAGACCTCCCTCGCGCTAGCGCTAAGTCTAATGAAGATCTTATCTCATCTCAATAGTAGATATTAACATGTCCTCATCAAATCCACAACCCTTGGCCTCCCTCAAATCAGCTCCAAACAATGCCTCGCCGACGGATTCCGAAAAATGAGCTTTCCTTCATTTTCTGGTATTGTAATTCGTCAAACGCTCATCAAAATTAATCAGATGCCGGCATTCGGATCAGCACGAGCAAATTAATATGACCTCATTGTCGAGGTTCTGAAATCCTGCGAGATCTTGACTTCGTTTTTGGGGAGCTTCTCATTATAGAAATGGTGAACTAAACTAGTAAACTAGTTTCGCTACAAGAACACTTCAATTCTGAGGCAAAGTGTACAGACCAACACAGCGATAAAAATTTATTTGTAGTAATTTTAAAAAGTTGCAGTAAGCGATTTCTGAGAAACGCTGTTGATATTTGAAATCCCCAAAACAGACACGCCCCTCCCCAAAAAATCACACCCCTCTCTTCATAGCCCCACCCCAAAATTCACAAAAGGCACCTCCCTCATCACCAGTGGACACGCCCCTTACTGCTGATTGGCTTCAAGTGTGTTTTGGTGCTTTGTCTGATCCAGTTTCTCAAAAATTGCTTACAGCACCTTTAAAGTACACTTAAGTTTTGATGCGATCGCTTAACGTATGCGCACAGCCTTTCAAACTACGCTTCATTTCATATCATGCACGAACACTGGCTCTCAACCTCTGCACGCTAGAAACTTACATAATTTACCAGTGTTTGTGCTGTTTCACTCTGGACGTTTTGAGTGATAAAAATGTCTTTGCGCTCTTTTAAATTTGTGCAAATCTCTGAATCGTCTTGCGCGAACGCTCATCACCGTGACCGTCGAATAATCAATTGCATCGTCAGTAGTTCGTTGTTGATCTGTCTCTTTTGTTTCTTTATCTACTTTGAAACTACGCTCAGTGTCGCCACCTTGTGGACAAACTAATTCAATATTAATATGCAAGCTGAATATACACTCTATGCGTGGTTGAAAAAATTGGACAATATGTGCTTATTATGCTGATGATTAAATGTATACCATGCAAACTAGTAGTACATGTAAAACATGAAGTGTACTTTAGTCTTTGCATTGAATTGCAGCTCATTTTTGTAAACACTGGCTTGAAGTGACCATTTGAATTTGGAGAAGTGGGATATATTTTTGTGAGGATGTCTCCGAGAAAAACTCGATAGCACTATCAAACCCAGCCGCCGAATCATCTTCAGAAGCACTCCGTGTGTGGGAATGTAAAAACAACTCAGCTTCACGGTGGACAGATTAAAACACTGTGCATTAGAATGTCATGATGCTTTTTATGTGTCTGCAAATTCTGGGAAATACTAGAAAATTACAAGTTTATTAAGCATGGGAGATAAAAAAAAACTGTGCAGAAATGAGGACATCCTACTATTTTAATTTTTTTCCAGTGTATGTATGTGTGTGTGTGTGTGTGTGTGTGTGTGTGTGGTTGAAGGAGGAAAAGTAAAGTATTCTGGATCTCTTATCATTGCTTGTGGCATTGGGGAAAAAAAGAGAGACAGATGAAATATTAAGTGTGAACATGGCTGGAAGACATGGGAAATAAATGGGTTTGCTTGAGATTTGGATGAATCCATTGCTGGCCTGAAAAAAGCAACAGATAAAAATACTACATCAAAGTAGCTTGTTAAAGACCTGATTGTTTAATCATTACATTTTATTGATATACATCTTTTTTATTTTAATTGAACCTTTTCCAAAAAAGACACCAGCTATGAAAAGGATTTTGTGTGGTCAGATGGTAGCGCTCGCAAAACAAACCTGGTTCAGGATCAGCCTTTATTTTGTGATGTCCTTATTAATACTGAATACTCAACACATTGCGGACATGAAATATTAATTTGAGTGTGAATTGTTTTATTATGTGAGTGTGGAGTTCGGTGTGAAACGACGATCAGCTGCAGTTTAGTGTCAAATGCATTCCACGGCAGAATGTCACGACCAATCAGAAAAAAGTGAGAGTGGAATTTGTTAATGATTGAATATAAAGTAAATTCACCAAAATAAGCAGAAACCGTTCACCGGGGTCAGAGGTCACATGAGCAGCGCTTTGTTTTCAGTTCCTCTAGAGCTCATTTCACTCATTCAGCTCAAGTAATAGCAGGAAAGTGTACGATCAATGCTGATTGATCCGAAAGACCTTGGCAATTACCCGTGTGCACAGGGCCGTGTTCTAGCGGATGCGTGAGCCCAGCGCAGCGCTGCTGGATTGAGTTAAAGCGGTAACTGACACCTGGACTCGTCTGTCGCTTCTCATGAACGCAGAGGACTGTTGTCGTGTTGGGCTCTGCTGTCTGTCTGCGGCTCGGGAAAATGTGAAGTGAAGGGTTTGACGTCCGTAAGTGTTACATATTGTATAAAACGTCACCCACATTTGACATGCAAAATTAATCAGGAAAGCTGCATATATTGTCATTTCGAACGCTGCCAGCAAACACAACGCTTAAATACAGTCATCAGATCATTTTTAAAGCCACTTTGTGTTTCTGTCATGTTGGACGCTTTCCTTTGCTTTTGATTGTTATTAAGATACTTCTATTTGCTCGACCCTGATCTTGCTGCATTACAGAAAATATTTTGCCATTTTGATTAGGGCTGGGTTGAAAATATTGTTTTCTTGATTTCGATCTATGCTGTTTTCAGTTGATGCACGGACAAAACTTAACTAAACATTACCACATCTCCCATCCAATAAATCGCAACAAGCTAATATGTGACCCTGGACCACAAAACCAGTCATACGATTAAATTTTTTCGAAATACGAAACAGATACGTCATCTGAAAGCTGGATAAATAAGCTGTCTATTGCTGTATGGTTTGTTAGGATCGGACAATATTTGAAAATCTGGAATCTGAGGGTGCAAAAAAAACTAAATATGAGAAAATCATCTTTAAAGTTGTTCAAATGACGTTCGTAGCAAGGAATATTACTATCAAAATTAAGTTTTATTATTTACCGTACGACATGTACAAAAATCTTCAGGAACTGATCTTTACTTAATATCCTAATGATTTTGATATAAAAGAAAAATCAATAATTTTGACCCAAACAATGTATTGTTGGCTATTGCTACAAATATCCCCCAGCGACTTAACACTGCTTCTGTGCTGCAGGGACACATATGAAACAAAGTCTCAGCTTTAAATTTCTGCCAATTGTATGATAAAATTCAAACAATAAACACTCTTTAATGTCTCAGGAATGGCATCCATTGTCCATAAACTCGATAGTTAGCTAGAGCGAAAAAAAAATTGTAGAAAGGAACATTTTGATAAATGTATGCACTATATTACATACTCATTTCAATTATACTTAACGGTTATCAGATTTAAATGGTTGTGTTTGTATTTTATGCTTTTTTTTTTTTTTTTTTTTTTTTTTTTTTTGTTTTTGTTCTTTTTTTTTTTTTTTTTTTTGTTTTTTTTTTATTTTTTTTTTGTTTTTTTTTTTTTTTTTTTTTTTGTTTTTTTTTTTTTTTTTTTTTTTTTTTTTTTTTGTTTTTTTTAATTTTTTTTTTTTTTTTTAATTTGTTTTTTTTTTTTTTTGTTAACGTTAGAATAAATTGAACATACAGAGGTTATATATCACTGTTAAATGTTTATAATGTCAACAAAAAAATCTGGAGTAGAAACAGAATACATCATAACAATGTATAATAAATTGTTTATACCAAATTTTAAAATTGTGCATTACTTTTAAGAATATGTATTAATACTTTTTTTATTAATATTTGTAGCTATTTTTATATAAAAATTCGGCCTTATGTGCAAGTGAATGTGGTGTAGAAATCACGTAATAGTATTTAGTAATGTATCGCGACTGGACAGGGTTTATTGTATAGTTTGTTATAGTATGTATGTAGATTTTATCCATAATAAAAAAGTTACATACCATACCTGATTATAATTCAAATTAATTGATTATTGAATTGAATCAGCTAGTTAATAAAAATAAATTGTGAAATTGGTCTCAATACCGAGCTCTAACTGTGGATTTAGAGATAATTCAGTTGAATGAACCTGACTATAAAAGTACAGATGGGGGAAGTCTGATTTTATTGCATTGTGGGCTCTGTTTTCAGTCGTCGTGGACGAGTCTGTAGTCCCAGGTCTCGTGATGCTCGGATCTGTCATTTAAGATGCAGAGCGATGGCCGCCCGATGGGTTGATCACATTAAGGCTTAATCAATGCAGCCAGCTCCTCGGGAGGTCCCGGGGCCGAGGAGACTCATCATCGCTGTGTGTGTGTGTGAGAGATATTCAATCTGCGACGGCTCTCATGCCTGCAGACAAAAACCTATGTTTGTATGTATAGGGAGAGTCTTTTTATGACTCGCAGATTCTTGTCTTTCTCTCCTCTCGTTGGGACAAAGAGAAGTGTTAGCATGCTTTAACAAAGAGTACGTGATAGTAGAAATAATATACTTTAAAGAATATACTTGTCAACAAATGTTAAATAAAGTTGTTTTTTTCAGTTTAAATTTATATTACATGCAAATTAGCTGAAAATCAAGCGTAGCGTTCGTTTCTGCAGGTCACGTTAGTCCAAGCTAGCATCAGCGACTTAAGCTGATCCCCATCAACCTATTGGAATAGGACACCCATCTAAGTATTCATATATAAGGTTCTGCAGTAGTATCAGCAGTTTTCGCATTTCTCAATAGCTAATTACCCTCCTCCATACCCAGCTCCTCCTCTGTCAGTCGGCATCCAGCCTTCTGATTCTCCTTTGAATCAGACTAATTCTAAAATGTGTACATAACATTATTGAACTTTAACGATATCTGCAATACGTTTATGTTGGTTCTGTTCTGTTTACCCTGTGGGGGGTTATCGCTGTTCTCGCTGCTCTCATGCATGCTAGGCTGCATGGATGCGCAGGGAGTTCTTGCCCAGAACAGAACCATACCGCCAATCCAAACTGTATGCTAATTGTCAATCATCTTTGACGATAGTGGTCCTGACAGAATTTAGAGTGTTTTTAACCCCCGTAAGTATTTAAACTAGTGGCTAAAGTTCAAAGACGAACTTTGATGTTGGCTTGACAAAAAAGCAAGCCCTGGGCAGGCCTTGGGCGGCAAAAAAACGCCAGAGTACTTGTGTGTTCGGCGTTCTTGAGCGGCCCCACTGCAAACAAACAAACAAACAAAAAAAAGTACAACAGTTATAGTTTTCATAATATTTTTCTATGGGCCCTTGCTATTTACTATTCTAATAAAAAAGCCTATTAGGCTATTACAACAGCTTGGACAGCGTTGGCTAGCTGGATGCGAGCTCTTCTATAAGTATTGGGGAGATTACAGTTGTTGCACACTTATTATATTAGGCTTTCTTAAACTTAATGAAAATAAAATGAATGTATATGCAACTTATTACTACAAGGCAATATACTGAAATCTTGAAGGATTTGCTATCCTGTAGCTCACTCATCTGGACAACATTAGGATTATGGCCTTCATCTCTGAATTACATTAACACTCGTTCTACTTTTATATCTTGTGATTTTATATGTTATAAAACATTATGCAAACATCCTGGTATTGTGAGACATTTAGACAATGAAATTACATATATTTCAAAATGCTTCACTTGATTTCATACATGTAGTCAGGAAATATAGTTTGGGAAAAGTCTAACTAGTAAAATGTGTACAAGTTATGCCACAATAACACAATAACAACAGATGCAAGTAATCTTAGGCTACTCATCAGAATTATATTCTCCACTGGATCCAGCTGCACGACGCATCGCGTTGTGAGGTAAATTCTGGGTTATTCCTCTCAGCGCGTCTTCTTCCAGAAACAAAAAGTAGCTGGGATGAACTTGTTTGTTTACGCGGAGGCGATGTGGGCATTTACATGCGTGCGAGTCTCACGTGGATGTTTAGAATCTGAAAAGCACGATCAGCTCGTGGGTGTGACCGCATTAGAGATAATGAGTTGAGACGGGAAAACTGGATATCGTGTTGGTTTCATACGGATTACTTCAACAGATAATATGTGTTTTGGATGGGACTTACTTCATTTAAAAGTAGACATTTCAAGCTTTCTGTAGACATATCTCTCATGTATTGAGGTAAGTACTTCGGACGATTAATGTTGATTTATTACGGTATGTGGAAGAGAGGGCGACAGAGGGCGGGGCTGGAGACGGTGGCCGGAGAACGCACCCTATTTATTGTCTTTATTTTAAAAAAGCACATTGTTTTGTTCTTATTATAACTATAGACAAATAAAAGTAGACCCTTTGCAGTTTCAAACGATACCGTATTCTTATCTGTACGATCAATAATTATGGAGTATTTTTAGTTCTTTTCGTGGTCATCAATAAAATACTGAGCAGACCCACAGGGGCGGGCTCGACCCCAGGGGGTTAATATAAATAGCTAATAGTTTGAAGGATTACAACGTTTAATGATTACTTTACTGAAATATACACACATTAAAAGCAAACTGACGGATTCGGATCTTATTTCATGTAAAATAACATTAGTTTTTATATACTTACATTTACTAAGATTTAAAATGCACTAGAAGTGCACATTCAGTAAAATTAAGTGCACTTCTACAGTATATAATCTATTGTTCATACTGAAAGTAAATAAAACAATAAATTAATTAACACACCCACCGTGTTCAAGATAATATCATCAATATTTCAGTGTTTTCCAGAAAGGTATTTAAATGTGAATTTCTGTAGTTTAGATGGCCTCAATGCTAACACACATTACACTTCTAACAGGGGATTTTTAACATAAACGGTAACGTGAAATCTGTGAATGGGGTTGTGTGTGTGTTTGTGTGTGTGGGGGGGGGGAAGGTTCTGGGTTCTAGTTTCATTTAGACGTGCTGCTTATTAAAATATTCATAAATACAATCCCATTGTCTTGTTTTCTGAGTATAATTATGGCTGTCTGCAGCGATTGTTCAGCAACGTGCCAATTTTAAAACTCTGTGAAACACTAGTTTTGTCAGTTCTAATAGCAGATTATTTCGTTTTAACGTGTTTTATTAGCATGACAAATAACTCAACATTTATATTGCCAAAGCAGCAGACAGAGTAGAACAAATAAGAAATATAATAAATAAATATAACCCCCTCCCATGTAATAAAAGTAGGAAAGTAAAAGATTAAGTTTTTACTTAAGTTCACATTTATTAGTTTCCTTGTGCGTTTGGGTGGTGTCTGTGTGTGTGTGTGTGTGTGTGTGTGTGTGTGTGTTGTGTGTGTGTGTGTGTGTGTGTGTGGTTATCGTTCGGTCCTGTCGCGTTGTGTGTGTGTGTGTGTCACAAGCGTCTTCGTTTCATCGGATGTCTTCAGTCTTCAATCAGGTCCTCTCTGGTTTCCCAGCTCTTTTTGAGACTAAGAGTCTTCTAACCTGACACAGGCGTCGTGGCCCTTTAATCCAGAGTGACACCGGTATAAAACTCGACGCCAGCTAATCTCTCACACCAGGATTATCAGATTAATCCGGCCCGTTTTTAAGATTGACGGACTATCAGGAGAGTTGATCTGTCAAATTTATCGGGCTCTTTTGGCCACGAAGGCAGTGTTTGCTTCTCTCTCATGGGCCTGGAGCGAGAGATAAGACACAAGATGAATAGAATTCAGAAAAACACAGAAATAAGCCACAGTGTAAAGCGGCGCTTTATCTGAGAGCAGGAATGGAGAGCAGACGTCCGCTGACCCGCCGGAGTGTCTGACTGCTTGAGGTGGCTCTGACCCCGGGACCGTCCAGAGCTTGAGTCTTTGAGCTCTGATGCAGAGGGTCTAGACAGCTCAAGCCATTCTTCTGGAGAATGAAGTCTTATCACGACAAATCAGTGAAAGGAGCTGCTGCAGAAATGTTGATCATCAATCACAGGAGGGCAAACTAAATACTTTATCTGTTGTTTTGTATTCCATGTTTTTTGAGGTCTGTAATTTTTACAACCCTCTTACCAAATTTTGGGCCATTTTCAAATACGCTAATATATATATAATTTTCTAATTTCTAAAATTTACATTTCATAAAAAAATAGAATGGGTAACAAAAGATGCACATTTAGAAATCAAACTACTCACCTATTGGCTTGACATTTCTTGCAACAACATTCAATAGAATGGAATGTTATAACTGATATTAGAATATAAACCCCCCCCCCCCCCCCCCCCCCCATAATAATCATTGATCCCCCTTGAACAATAATAATAATTTATTAATAATAAACAAATGATTTCTGAAAAAGAAGAAGAAGAAGCGTTGCTAACACATTAATAAATTATGTTTTAAATATATATCAATAGAAAACAGTTATTTGGAATAATAATAATATTTCATAATATTAATTTTTATTTCCACTTTAATAACTTTGATCAAATAAAGTGAGCAGAGAAGACTTTTTCCAAAAACATTTAAAAAAATGTAAATATGTCAATGGTAGTTAACACTAACTTGTGTTAAAATAATTAAAAAAGAGTACAATTTAAATAAAATCAAAATATCATATTTATCAGAATATTTGTCTAGACGATGTCAGTTCTTGGATTTTTAAAGATTTTAATGTTAAGGATTTTTTGTAATGGGAAAACTCATGAGGCACTAATTCAGTCATAATATAAGCTGATAATTTAGCTGTTTTGTTTTACTACTTTAAAACTACTTTTTGCTACTTATTAAATGCACAGCAGTCCAACACATATCACAAACTTGACATTGTTGTATGGTTTTAATTCTTGGATATATTTCAGAAGACTCTATAAAATGTTATATAATAGTTCATATAAGGTATGTAAAGTAGTTTTAACAAAACATGGGATTCATGTATCTAATGGTTAAAAAGTACGCCAAAACAAGTAATATTTGTGGAAAGTGTCTAATATGTTATCCCTGCATTGACCTCTGTGTCTCAGTCTTTTACACTTATCTGGAAATATTGTTCTGTCTGTTTGTTTTCTTCCCGTTCTTGTACTGCTCTCTTTGAAACGTTCAACAAGCATTTCTCAAAGATTAAATGTTATTTGTGATTGTAAAATTATTCCTCCACACTCTGCGCGGACACAGCAAACAAACATGAAGCAAACACACATTTACACAGCAAGTTTCTTTTTATTGGTGAGGGTCGGTGGAGCTGCGGGGGTCCAGCTCTGTAGCCCTGAGTCGATCGTTAAAGATGTCATTAGGTGTAATTACATCTGACTGCAATCAGGACTCATTTAAATGAACAACAGAGGCACGAACGAACTGCTTTCATCAGGCAAAATCAGGTCAGTTTCACGATTATGACCTTTAGTTTATTAACATTTCAGACTGAAGTCTAAAAACACACAGATACACTCAAACACAAAGAAAGAGGGAGTCAATCCTCAGCAACACACCACACTCATCATTAAAAATACTTCTGTTATGAACAAATGATGGGGGTTTCATCCCGGACGAGCCCCCGATTATCATGCCGTCAGTAACAACATATTTAAGGTTTGTTTTCTTCAGTGTTCAGTATACCAAAGACCATGTGGTTCAATCAGTGAGCAGAAATGAGACTGCAGATTCTATTTGTGATGTGTTTAAACTGAGATGTGTTACCAAAAAGCTTTTAGTCTGATTTTTAAGCTGCCTATACTTGTGGTTTCCATCAGATTTGTAAAAATCATACCAAATGTGTTTTTGCTGTTCAGACTTAAATTGAGTTGGATGTGCCAAAATAAGATTGTTGCTGCCTGTTTGAAATTAGTAAAAGTTCACCCAACTCTGATCTGACATGTTTAATGAACACATCACTTGTGGCAGGACATTTAAAAACAGCATTAGACTTGACAGAATGGCAAGTTAAACTAGATAACTTCAAGGTAAACATTATAATTTCAACTAGTCTAACAGAGTTGACTAGTTGAATTGTTGATTTTTGGATGACTAGTCAATCATTGTGACCCATCCTCACATTTAAAACATATTTTCATGCTAGTGTCCCCAGATTGCTTTGACAGTCATGCCAAACACACACACACACACACACACACACCACACCAATCTTTCCACTAAGTTTGTTGCCCACTCTGATATCTTGTTAATAGCGTTGGTTTCTCCATCTGTGCTGCAGATGTCCGTGGTGTGGACAGACAGAAAAAATGTTGTTTCTTTATTAATTTCAATATTTTGCCAGAGTCAAACATCTGTGATATCACCACAATGACTCAGATTGGTGCTTTCCCACAGTGTGTGCTGTGCCAACACATGCATGCACACACACACATGCTCAGGTGCGTCAGTGCGGTGGCCAGGTGGATGTCTGGCACACATACACCAGCTCAGATGTTGAGGAGAATTCTAAACTGACAGACCAGCAATGCTAGAGTGTCACTGCTGATCAACTAGAGCAAGAACTGTTTGTTGGGATCATTTCACTTAGTAAATTCAGTTAAGTATTGTATTTTATATCATATTGTTGTTCCCACTCTTTCGTTTGATTCACGTTGCGCCCTAAAAACACCCCAGGAATAGATCACCCCAAAATAAAAATTCTCTCATCATTTACTCACCATAATGCCACGACTTCCTTCAGGCTTCACTTTCTTCATGCTTCATGCAGTTCTGAAGAACATGAACCAAGATTTTTAGAAACATTATCTCAGCTCTGTAGGTCTACAGTGCAAGTAAATGGTTTTGGGTGAGAACAGACCAAAATGTAATTGCTGTGAATGTTTTTAGTGTGCTGCTGTTTGCTAGGGTTTTTTAGGTGGTTACTTACTAGCTTAATTGGAACCTGCTTATTAAGACTTGCATGGCTTAATATAACGTAGATTATGTCTCTTACTGAAATATGTGGTAGAAAACCCATGAAATGATTATAAAAAAAAATGTTTTATACATATTTTGGACTATGGTGGGGCACCATTATTTTAGGTGTGCAGTATATTCTGCGTTGGTGACATCAAATGGTTGCACTCGGTGAGCTATAGCTCAGGTAGAATGCACTGCACACCTAAAATAATGGTGCCCCCTATAGTCCAAAATATGTATAAAATGATGTGGATTTTTTTTTTAAATAACATAAATCTTGCCATACAAGTCTTAATACCCTGGGCTCCTTTTAAGTCAAATGCTCTCACCCCCAAGTCTATATGATATGCTGGTATCATTCATAATATAATTCATATTTACTTTTTTGTTTAAGGTTTTTAAGTTTTACATCTCTTTATTTTTATCTTTTTTACAACAATACTAGCACAAACACTGCATGATGAGTAACACTCTTAAATGACACTTCAGACGCACCTCTGTGCCACCTTTGCAGTGTAAATTAAACATTTCATACTAGGGGCTGAGGTGGTACAGAGCAGGCATAATTTAATTGTGCCATTATGTGGAATTGCGTCTTTACACAGAATTTAGAGCAGCCTTAACTCAGCTGTGTAAAGTATTAGAGATTTGATTACATCACTAACTACAAGCAACACTGATATGATGCTTGACTTCACAACACCAGTAATAAAGACAAACTGAACACAGTGAAAAGTGTGTCATGAAAGCGAGATGCCTATGGCAAAGGCTGTCCTCTCAACACACACACACACACACACACTGTGGCTAAAGTGCTTTTAAATGACTGGTGTGCCATGCCGTCAATAGACAGAAGCTTTCAGTGTTGTGTTTCTGTTGTCTTTTGCATGTGTGTGTGTGTGTGGGCGTGTGTGTGTGAGAGAGAGAGAGAGAGAGATCGAGTTAACACACACAGGCTGGCCAGCAATCAGTAAATTAATTAGGTTGACCTTCTGCAGTGTGTGTGTGTCAGAAAGATAAAGAGATTTGTAGAGGTTGTAATTCTCTGGTCGAACCCGAAAAGAACTTGCGGCCAGTACTGATGCACTGAACACAAAACACACGTTCAATAGAACCCCAACCAACCCAACATCTGTCTCTACGCCTGTCTGTCTGTATGGTTTTGCTAATGCAGGTCATGAATGGGTCATGAATGGTCTATTGAAAGGCCGTCCTGCTTTGCAATATCACTCTAAAGTGATTCTGCCCATCTACAGCCCGCGGCGGTGCATGTGTACGTGTGTGCTCCTCTGCAAGCGCTTGACAGATGCTTGTCTGATTTCCGTCGCTCGATCTGTAAAAACGGCTCCACGTTCACTCTGCACTGACTTCCGCTGCAGATCTGTTGACACATCCTTCTGTGTGTGTTTCTTTAATGGCCTTATATTTCATTTCCCAGCAAAAGAAAACACCATTACCCAGAGCAGTGAGTCGCGTCGGGCCGTTCTGCTCGCCGGTGACTCCTCCTCCTCATCTGGGCTCTGATTCAATTATCCAAACACACCGCACAAACTTTCATTTAGCTCATTTCCTCAAACTGTTTCTGAGGAACTTAGTGTTTCTTTTTCTGATACACATTCGGCTGCATTGAAAGCATTTTGTGCGATAGCTAGGCCACCAGCGTTGTTTGTGATGTCGCGGTCGCTCTTGTGTTTGTGCGCACCAATGCATCAGCTACATGCCTGCAACTGAAAAGTGCTGCATCTCTGAATGAGGTGATGCTGTGAATATTCTATTCTGTTTTGCATGTACGTGTTTTGCTAATAAAATAATAATATTCGTTTCTCCATCAAATGTGTTGACAATGAATAGAACTCAAGGTCGTGGACTCAGCGGCTCGCTCGATTCTAGAAAAAAGCTAAACTACATGTCACGAATGTTTCAGCGTTAAATGCTGTTCATGTTTATGATTCAGCCTGAAGTCTGTAAAATGTCCAGACACAGCTAATGGAGAAGCTTGAGGCATTACTGACCAGGGCCGGGTCCTGAAGTGACAATACAACAACCCAACAGCGGAGGCGCCGCAAGCAGCGCCAGAGTAAACGGAAATGGGCAAAGAGGGCTAGAGTCCAAGATGGGCTAAAGACCAAGCCCTACAATTGATTATCTTATGCAACGTCCATTCTTTGTAAAATAAACTGGGCCACCAGAAGCTGCAGCAGTCAGCTCAGAGGGAGATGAAGACATGCTGTGTCTTTATTTTAATTGAAACATGGAACATTGAAACAAACACATACAGGGCAGCATGCCGCTTCCCCTGGGCTTCTCCGACCACATCTTTCTTACGCTAATACCTGCATACAGATCGCCACTGAAATGAGCCAAAGCGTATAAGAGTATGGCCAGAAGGAGCTATGTCAGCACTGCAGGATTGCCAGAGTGTGCCGACTGGAGTGTGTTTAGAGAGGCGAATGCAATGAAGTATATCATCGGTTTGGAGGAGTATGCATCATCTGCGTTAACAGTTACATAGATGATGTTAGTCATTATGGAGAATGTTACTGTCACCTCTTCTCGAAGATCAGGTGCTGTGTTTGTCCAACTGAACCTTAGACAAGAAATGACAAGAAACGAGATCTGTTTAAGACAGACAGATTTGACAGCACACCTGCAAGTGTGCTAACCAGTTAGCTTATCCTCAGACACCTTGCTGAGTCAGGCTGTCATTCCTGTCTGCTTCTAATCCACCACCATCATACCATTTCCAAAGAAGTCAAATGTGTCCTGCCTCAATGATGTCCGGCCTGTGTGAGTCACCCCAATCATTGTGAAGTGCTTAGTCCAGAACCGCATAAAGTCAACGCTGCCAACCTCTCTGGACTCCCTCCAGTGTGCAACCTAACCATTTACATTATGATGTCACATCGGGAAAACGAACACCCATTATACAATTCTGTTCATAGATCAGGAGAGGGAAACTCTGGCTCTCAAGATGCATTGTCTTGCAGAGTATTTTAAAATGATCCTGAAGGCTTTGGCTAGATTTGTTTCAGGTGTTTTTGATTAGGCTTGGAGCTAAGCTCTGCAGGACAGTGGACCTCAAGGGTCAGAGTTGCCCAGCCCAGGTTTAGACAATCATTGATTCAAACCTTGCAAGAAAAACTGATTTCGCTCTCTCCATCTGACCCATCCCCTGTTCCTGGATCCTGGACTTCCTGATGTGATCGCACTGGTCTAAATAAGGGCTGGGCGATGAATCAATAACGACAATTATCGCAATATAATATTTCTTGATAAAATGATAACAAGAGTTAAACTAGCCAGATGAAACAGCGCTGACAAACAGGAGAAACACTGTGTGCAACGATACAGTCAGAAGACTTTTCAATCTACACATCGCCATCATTTACCATGGATTTACTGTAGTAACACTGCACCATGATATTGTGTCTGTGCATTAATACTAAATGTATTTAGACTACTGTTTTTCATGCAAATACCTAAAAAACATAGTTTCATTTTTACCATGGTATTGTGGCGCTATATGTGTGGTTTTAAGTGTGGTTATCATTATCTAAATGAATGCTACTATGGAAGACCAGTGGTTCATTTTAATAAAACTCAAACAGTCAGAATAATTCAATTTCACCATATAAAAATTAGGTTACTACAGTTTTACAGATGTTGCTGATTTTGATAATGAACATACATTTAAATCTGCATCCTAACTCAAGCTGTACTACTACAATCAAATGTGTATTTCTAAGAGACAAAAAAGTAATATTATTATTACTATTATCAGGCAACACAAACCTGTTTCTTGATTTGACACAATATCACTCATTAGAACATGAAGAAACCAATAAATACATTTTTCTATTAAGATGTTTATTTTGTTAAGGAAAAATGACCGGCACAGCTCCCCGCTCGACGCGGGAATTCAAAAACGTGAAGTGTTTGTCATGTTCTGACCATAAAGAATAGTTTCCCCCAACAGTAACAGTTCTGGATTCTACACCCCATTGGAGCCAAAACACCGGCTGACCTTCCCAAAACTTGACCCAAGAAATACCAACCCCCGAACTTTGCGATTTATCGTGATCGCCATCACGATATCACCTATATGAGCAAAAAACACGATATGTTTTCAAAAATATTATATAAGATATATTATATATATATAGTTTATAAAGATTATATATGATATATATAGTTTTTTTTTTTTGGCCTAGTCTCTATCCTAACCCTAAATGTTGTCAAACTTGATTACTCAACATTGCACTGCTAAGCATAGTACAAACATCTTTGCCAAAGACCTCACAATGGTGACCCTTATTAACAAAACAAGCCGACATTCAGAGAGGAGGTGGAGTCTAGTGAAATGATTTCCAACCTCATTCCTGGAGCCCCCCAAAACTGCACATTTTGCATGTCTCCCTAATCAAACACACCAGATTCAAGTCATCAGCTTATTAGTAGAGACTGCAAGACATGAAAGGAGACACTCAAAATGTGCGGTGGGGGGAGCGCTCCAGAAATGTGGTTGGGAAACAAGGTCTAGTGTACCGTTGTGCAAGCAACACTATCCTGCCTTTGAATATCTACAAAACAAAGACAGTCTACGCCGTCTACGCCGACCACCTTCTTCTGCACACCACTGATGCCCTGAAGAGATTTGAGTTCCTGGGTCTGTACATCACAGCCAAACTCTCCCAGTCCCTCAGTATAACCTCACTAGACAAGAAAGCAATCTTTCTTTGGAGACTGAGGAGAACAAGGTACAGAAGAACCTTTGAGAACATCAACATGTATCCCTCTCTTTTGAAACCTCAATGCGCCAAACCTCAAGACACTGCAGCTCATGGTAAAAACAACAATTACTGGAACTTTACTCTCTCTCCCAGCCAGGGCTCCAGATTGAGACTAAAGGCTCACATTTTGCGACCATTTTTCTTGCCAACACCAAAAGACTCGTCAGCGGTTTTATTCCTCGGGCAGTAAGGGTACTCAATGCCTTGACATGTACTTCTATCGCCAGGAGAAAGATTGAGCTTTTACACGAAGAACAACTCACAATAATAACAAGATGCCAATTTTGCACTACACCAGTGCTTCGCAGCACATCTTATTATTATCATCAGGATTACTATCATTATAACCATACCCCAGACCACTGTTTTCAAGCAGATGTGTGCAGAAAAAAAAGAAGAGTTTCAAAAGGCTGGAATCTGTGACAAAAGCTCTAGTCTGAAAAAAAACAAAAAAACAATCTAAGAAAGAATCGCTTGGACTTGGACATTCTTCTCAAGCTAAAATGTTTAAAATGTATCAGAGTGATATATCAGACATCTTTCATCGGATCATCGGCCGACTAATATCCACGTCTATTTCAGAGCAGGTCCATGTTTTATTCCCTCTTCTGTTTAATGTCTACCGATTTCCTTAACATTTTCCAAGGATCAGTAAACAGCACGAGCTGCAGAACGGGACTGAAGAGCCCCTCAGGGAGCCGTTCAAAAAGGCCCCCGTAACAGTCAAAGGAAATTGATTTGCACATTGTCTGTTAACAGGCTTCCATGGACTCGCTGGTAATGGCTCGGCTGGAGAAACGCCGTCCTGGATATGGATTTAGCTGAGCGAAAAAAATGAAAATGGAGTTTGATGGTGCATTGTAGATCAATGTAGTGATAATCACCGTCCAGGATCCGGCTCAGAGGTCTTTCTCTGTGATCTGAACCCAGCGTTATAACGTGTGTGTGTCTCTCTCTCTCTCTCTGTGTGTGTGTGTGCGTTTTCAGAAATGGAAAAGTGCTGCGGGGAATGTTTGTTCCACTAAATACAATGCTATGCAAAAACTCGAGTTGTTATGAACTATCTTTTAAAATATGCATTTCTGTGTTAAATAGCTTTTGTTACTAAAATGAGAAATGTGGACGTTTGTGCAAGGAGTCTAAATTATATGCAGCACTACGAGTACCATTAGGACTGTGTGTGTGTGTGTATGATAGCTATTCCATTTTCTGTGACAACTATAATACATATTAGTGTTATGAGAAAATGCAGGTCATTAACCAGCAGGCTTTATGGCAGGAGTTCAGTGTGGGTGATGCTAGTAACACATTCACACACACAGAGAGAGAGAGAGAGCGGGAGACTTTCTCTCATTCAGTTTTCAGTGCTTCTCAAGGCCCTGTTTTTCTCAGCTTGCTGTGTATCTCACCCATTTTTCTTAGTTTCCCCTTTCTTTCAGCTTCCTATGAATCTCCGTTTCTTATTTTTTCTGTCTTTCTCAGCTTTCAATTTCTCTGTTTCCGGTTTATCTCAAAAACTTTTCCCTATCTGTCTTAGCTTCCTGCCAGAGATCGTCTTACTATAGAGGGTCTGTATTACTTACTGTTGGAGAAAGCGTAATGGCTAACTCGGATTACGTGTCCCTTAATAACCAATCACATTGCAGCCTTGCCGTCATTGAAATTCAATCAGAGTTGTGCGACACTCAGTCGCCGTTAACGGATCCCATAGGAATGAATGAGAGTGCCGTAAGCTGAATCCCAGCTGTTGCAGAAAAGAAAGATCAGTGATATTTTTGGTTTAAACTCTAAAAATAGTTCAATCCAAAAGTATTGTTTAGTGTAAAACATGTTGCAGATTAGCAGATAGGCTGTCGATTCATTAAATGATGAGCTGTTTCCGCTAAAAAGCTGTTTATTCAGCGTAGTGAAGCCTCTTCTCCATTGACATCCATTCAAAAAAACGGCCTCTGGTCTCCTTTCCCGCGTACTGCCAGACCGGAAGCGTTAGCTTTAGCCGTTACGCTTTTTCAGCGAATGGTTGCAGGCTTGCCTTCTAGTGGCTTTGTTCCTGTGTCACTTAATTTCCTATTCCTCTCAACTCCCTGTTAGTCTCAGCTTCTTATGTATCTCAATTTCTTTCTTTTCTAAGCTTCTGTTTCCCAATTTCTTTTTTCTTAACTCAACCTTTCTCACTTTGTTTCCTGTCTGTTAGCTTTTTGTTCATTTGGCTTCCTGTCTCTTCCGGCTTCTTGCCTTCGATTTCCCTGTCTGTCTTATTTTGCTGTTTGCCGTCTCTCTGTCTCACTCTGTTTCCGGTCTGTGTTAGCTTCTCGTCTGGCTCAGGTCAGTTCTAATGCTAATTAAGACATAATCATCAATAGTTGAAGCTTCTGAAGACAGCGGAAGATAAAGAGAGACGGGAAATGGTGCTGAATTATGCAAGATGATTTTCTGTCAGAAAGTGCTTCACGTTCTCTCGTGCTCTATGGGTTCTGACAGGAGCAGGCTTCCAGTCAGCCTCTCTCATCTCCAGATCTGATTTATGAAGCGTTTCAGGCCACCATCGTAATGAGGTACCTGTATCAGGGCTGAACGAGGTCAGCGTGAAGGGCTTTACGCGGGAGGTTGATTATGAATAATGGCAGATACTATTAAAAACACGAGACGTCAGTTTTGTGATGTTTGAGAAAAACAGATCTGAAGTGAGATTCTCAGAAGGAACTACTTTCATCTGCAGCTTGTCGAGCTATTCATTCGTTCATTGTTAAAGTCAGGATACAACGGCAGTGGCGGCTGATCTTTTCTTCCATATTGTGACATACATCTGAGTGAAGATTATTGAATAAGAAAAATGTAGGGCGGGACTTGGTTCTACGCATCGGCTGTTGATTGGATGTTGGGATGTGGGTGTGGCACTCGCATGCATGCAGAAGAGCGTGACCTTGCAGGGGCGGGGTTTAACATAATATACGTTGGTCCATATATTTGGATACAGGCACAATTTGTATTATTTTAGCTGCTGACCAAAATATATTCAAGTTGCAGTTATATACTGAATACAGGCTTAAAGTGCACACTCTGATCTTTAATTTGAGGGTGTTCTAATTAAGATTGGAGGAAAGGTTAAGGAATTACTGCTCTTTAATATGTACCTCCCCCCTTTTTCAAGGGACCGTAAGTAATTGGACACTTGACTCAAAAGCTGTTTCATTGACAGATGTGGGCTATTCCTTCATTATTTCTAAATCAATTAAGCAGGTAAAAAATCTGGAGATGATTCTAAGTGTGTATTTTGCATTTGGAAGCTGTTGCTGTGAAGCACATCATGCGGTCAAAGGAGCTCTCCATACAAGTGAAACAGACAATGCCTTTGTAATCTTTTATCAAAATTCATTATTTTGTTCATTCTTAGAAACAACTCTTCTGATGTTACTGGTTCACTCGAGTGGATGAAATGTTTGGAATGTTATTTATTAGTGCAACAACTTGGCTAGTTATTGTTTTAGCAACCACACATTAATATCTGGCTCCATTCTGGAATGCAACATCCAAACATTTTCAGACGGATAGTGTCCAACACGACAGATTGTTTTCATGTTGAATATGTGGTTTCATTCTGAGTTGTGGGTCTCTTTCGAACTGATTTATTCACAGAAACGGTCCAAAAAAAAAAGGGAAGTACCCGTGATATGTGTGATTTATAAGACAACAGACGACACAAAATATTACATAAAAATGTTTTATTACATAACAGTGCTGCTTGTTGCTTTTCCATTTACAAGCTTCAATATTTTGAAAACTGTGTGTGTGTGTGTGTGAGAGAGAGAGTGCGCGTTTTTGTGACAAATGAGGACATACAGTACATTTGTATAATGACAAAGGTATAACAGGTATTACAAGGAGAAGGTGACTTTTCAGGACATTACCCCATGTCCCCACTTTTCAAAACGCTTATAAATCACACAGAATGGAGTGTATTGAAAATCTGAAATAGCACAAAGTCTCCTGTGAGGGGTAGGTTTAGGGGTAGGGTTGGTGTAGGGCAATAGAATATACGGTCTGTACAGTATAAAAACCATTACGCCTATGGAGAGTCCCCATAAACCATACAAACAACTGTGTGTGTGTGTGTGTGTGAGTGAGTGAGTGAATCTCTCTCTGTGAGTGTGAGTGAGTGAGTGGGTGAGTGAGTGAGGGAGTGTGTGAGTGAGTGAGTGTGGTGTTTTTGGTTTGTTTTTTTTTGGGGAGTGTGTGAGGGAGAGAGGGTGAGTGAGTGTGTATGTGAGTGAGTGTGTGTGTGAGTGAGCATGTGAGTGTGTGTGAATGAGTGTGAGTGAGCGTGCGTGCGTGAGTGAGTGAGCGTGAGTGTGTGTGTGAGTGTGTGTGTGTGTGTGTGAGAGAGAGTGTGTGTGTGTGTGTGTGGGGCCACTTAGAGGCAAACATTGCGTCTGTTTCTGACAGCTGTGTCAGTGATGCAAACACACACTGGATACGCTCACAAACACCCGTCTGTCTCCACGCTGACTGTCTGACGCTCAGGTTTCACTCCCATCCAAAACATACAGTCGCCATGTTCCAGCTTCCGCCGTCCTCCAGGATCATTCACACAATGAGCAACAAAACATCTCCAATCTGATCCAGAGAAGAAATAATAACAATAATAATAATGCGAATAATCTTAACGGGTCCTGCACTCTATGCAAATGAAGGCAATCACCTCCCTCGTCAAGCTCGGTTAATTGCGCCCTCTTTAATTTCATGAATAAATATCACATTTTGAAGCGAGCGTGGCTGCCCCCTCCGGAGGAGAGCGCTGAGTGGGAGGATGTTGGGCTGGAATAATAAGCGTGTGGCGTTTCTATCAGCACAGGATCAGCCGAGCCGTTCAGACGCGGGACAGAACCAATCCCACCACACACGGGGAAACATGCTTGCAGCTAAGACTGTTGATCGCTGGGCCGTTCATGCCCCACAACCCCGCAACCCCCACCAACCACACGTTGGCAGACACCTTATCAAAACCACAGTGACATGACTGGGAACAGAAACTTTTACAGCGAACAACGTGTCTCCCGCCCACAGGAATCATCCATGACTGTGGTGTTGCGAGCGCCACACGCTACTGTTTGAGCTACAGGACTGCTATCTCACAATTTTAAAGGAGGAAATATCAACAGATATTAGCTTAGTTGTATCCCAATATGTGTCCATGGAGTGTATGTTTGAATTAATTGTGTTATGTTGGTTTGAGAAGATGTTGCCGCTTTTAGCCTTTGTAAAAGAAAAGAAAAGAAAAGAAAAAAAATCTAGTGCTATCAATGAAAAAAAAAACATATTTTGGTACATTTATATTAATATAATTTTTATTCAAATGAAGTCACATCAATTTCTAAATGTTGTTTTCAAACATTGCTTAACATTTTCTAAAACAAAACATAAAACACAGACATGTATAATATATATTTCATATAATTATTATATATTTTATAAAATATATGTATATAAAGTGTAACATGGTTCTTAAATATATGCACACATGTGTTTGTATTTACATATGCATAATAAATATACACAGTACACACACATGCATATTATATAAACACAAACTCCATAGTTCACGTCCAAAAACTGCTTGTGTTTGTTAGTGTGCACAATGCACACGTGTGTTTGTGTGATGTGATCCTCGATGTCTCGTTGGTGTTGCGGTGAAAACAGTGTGATGCAGGCTGATAGAAAGCAGGAGTCCGTGTGAGATTAACTTCACTTCCTAATTCAGCAGCAGCATCCACTCCATCAAACTCTCGTAAACATAATTAAACGATCGCTGCGCGTTTCAAGCCGCCGTGTGTAATTGCTCACATTCACGTCATGTTTCGGCACAGTCTGCCGTAATATAACCCCCTCAGAAGCTCTTTTGATCAGGCCAGAGCCGCGCAGATGCTGGAGCTGTACTTTATTAAGTCTAAATGAATGTAAAGCCGGCCGGCGCGCTATAAATAACCGCAGATGCTCCTCTGATCTCAGCTGTTTCCTAACACACTTGATTTCCCCGCACTTTGAGCGTCTTCAGAGCTTCATTGTGCTGAATATTTACCGGAAACTTCCACACGGGTGGGTCGGCACACGAGAGCCTGGAGTTACTCGTCTTTTTTTGTGTCTTGTGCTCTAATTCCCTCCTGCTCCTCCACTTCTCGCTGGCGCTCTAATCGTAACAGAAGCGGGCAGATCAAACAGCTGTGTGACACATCGATTCCTCAACACGGTTAGATGTTCTGGAATTATGCGCCGGAGATCACGCAAGCGTTGTTCAGCATCTGTGCTGTCACATCAGACTGGAACGGCACAGGTGTCAAACGCAGACGGCCACGCTAACGAACGCTCCGTGAAAACTTGCTTTAACCATCCATAGATCAACATCGCTCTCACTGTGCTTTTACAGCCGCTCCACGCACGTCAGAGCTCAACATCACGCAGTGTGTTTGCGGTTTAATAGTCGCTCAGAATCCCGTTCAGTCCTTTGCTTTATCTATTACACATCTGGAGCCAAATGACTGACTAGCAAACAGATCGCTCCAGATTGGACGATCAGCGCTTGAAGACGCTGTGAAACAGCGTTATACACACACCTGTGATCAGGGTCAGAATTTAATAGGGTTTGGGTAAAAATGCCACTGAGTTAGATAAACATGCCCCCAAAACTCAAGACATGGAGCAAAACTGCCTCTGCCTCTTATTTTTAACAGATAAGCAAAAGCACGCAAGCAAGTGCTGTTTTTCCTGAATAGCAGCACGATTGCAAGTGATATTTATTATTGAACTGTTGTATGAACTCAATAAGACGTTAATATTTAGTGACTTACATTTCAGACACTATATTGTCAAAATTGGTTCTCAAAGATTTTTTTGGAAACATTTCTTTGTCAAAACAAATCTGACAAACAGCAGTGTTTCATTACTGAGTGAATCCACATTTTTAATAAATCTGTTGAGTGAATAATTCAGTGGCCCATTTATAGACGTCCGCTTTATTTGTTCCTGAATGAATGATTCAGTGACGGTTTAGATTTTATTTAATATTTCATAATTTTAATTTCAATTAATTTCATATTTTATTGTGTATTATTCTAATTCAATTTTATTATTAAATTTAGGAATATGGCATACAACTTGGCATGTACGGTAGGTTTAAAAAATGTCCCTTATAAATGTAAAAAGCCCCTGGAAATCAATTTTAGGAGTAAATTCAGATCAGTTTAATTCTATATTCATGTCCCATCTACACTGTCTACTGTAAATATCTGCAGTGTCATTTAACAAACAACAGTAGGACACCTACAGTTGCATTAATAAACTATGTCACTTCCTGAAGGAAATGGCATTGTGACTATTATTAATAAATGTCATTATTTATTGATCACTGGTGTCTTTTGTCATGTTGCTGTGGTCAGTGTTTTGTAAAAGCAATAAGTTGCAGAGTTACCACGGTTTTACTACAGTTAATAGGCTTTATGACATCACCCTTGTAAAATCACAGTACTGCATGACCTCAAAGGACTTATTGCTTTAATACATATAGACTGTGTGTGTGTGTGTGTGTGTGTCTTTTCCATATCCCTGGTTGTGACCTTTTTGCTCCTAAACAGCAGACCTGATCAATGTTGCTCATTTCATATAGTGTGTGTATTTAGGGGCACACACCAACACACACACACACCACACACACACACGTGTATTATTACTGTATGGATGTTTGAAGATGATGTCATGTTGTGTGTGTGTGTGTGCGTTGTTTCAGAGCAGTTGAGGGTTTTTTAGTGTATTGTGGAGTTATTAGTATTCTGAATATCTTTGCTCAATTGTTCATGCGCACATGTTTGCCATGTATGCCTGCGGATAGAAGCATCTGTGCGTTTGCTTTTATTAGCATCTGTTTATTTATTCATGACGTTTAACTCCCGCCGTTTTTGACCAGTTTGTCATCATGTAAAAAGCAGCATCATTGTAAAATGAGGCGATGTAAACACACACCACACACTTACTCTCTCTCACACACACACCCACACACCACCACACACACACACCTCTCATACACACCCACACACACTTACTCTTCTCACACACACACACCACATACTCACTCACACACACCATACTCCTCACACACACACACACACACAAACACACTCACACACACACACTCTCACACACAATCATACTCACACACACACACACACACAACCTCAGTCTCACACAACACACCCAGAAAAACACACACTCACTCTCACACACCACTACCACACACACTCTCAAGCTGGTCTCACACACACCACACTCTCATACAATACCTCTCTCACACACCACACCCTCTCAAACAACAGACCAGACTCACACCTCATCTCACACACACACCCACACCCACATACACACACACACACACACACTTCACTCTCACACACACACCCACACAAACACACACACGCACACTCACCTGTGGACACGTGAAGTCTCCGGTCCCGCAGTCACGAAACGCCCGTTGCAGCTCAGGGATTCTGGACGTTTGCTTCTATTTGCTCTTAATGATGGTTTTCTTGCGTAACAAGAGCTGAAACAACTTCTTCAGGCCTGGAAGAGCTTCAGGCGACTCAAACCCTCTCACAATGATCCACCGTAAAGCTTTATAGCAGGATAAATCTCTCATCGTGTGTGTGTGTGTGTGTGCTTCCATACTTCGAGCAATCTTGCTCATTAGTTAGTTTCAGGTCAATGACAAACCCAATGATATGCCCCCATAACCCCACATCCCCAGAATAACCCGTGACCTCGTAGGGCGGTGTGTTTCGATATATTATATATATATATTATATATATATATATATATACAGGGCCGTAATTTCCACTGGTGACAGGGGGGACACTTTTCAAAATTCCGTTTGTGTCCCCCCCACTTTCAAATTTGTCTGTTATGATTTTTTTAACCACACGCCATCATCGCTCTGGAGGAGCAGGACCTTCTAATGAGTGGGTATCGCGATTGTGGCACAGTCAGCGATGAAATGCCAGAAGACGCAACAGATGACTTTAATGTCATTATGGATGAAAAGAAAGAAAGGAGATGTGAGTTGGTTGATTCAGTAAATTAGCTCAGGTCAAGATAATCATATTTTCTGCCTACATACACCTGTTGATGTTAGCCTAATGTTGACTGAGCTAACATTAACATGCACTGTTGCTAGGTAACTTCAGACGGTTGTTAGCTAAATATTTAATGTAGAACAGTGGTTCCCAAACTGGGGCGACATAGGGGGTCGTGTTACACTGGCTTGCGTGTTACATATTTTGCGGTGTTACAACAGTTTTGCCGGTGTTACAATGAAGCCATCGTTCGTGAAAGTCATTGATTCAATGATTCATTTATAAATACAGCCACTTGCTTCGTTACTGAATGAACGAATGCCTCGATGACTCACGCATTAAGACAGTGACTTACCGCCACCTACTGGTGCTTTTTGTATTTAAAATAATCACTTTTCACTTTTTTTTAGCATCATTGCGTTTTACTCTATTGAACATTTTTTTAAATTTAAAACGTTATTAATATTGTATTTATAAAGATAAAAAAATTTACTGGAAAGTCCATTTAGGGGGCAAATATCGTCCTTTAATGGAAAAAGTGCCGTCTAATTAATAAGTGGAAGAGAGGGGGTATGCAGAAATGCCTCAGGGGGTACTCCACCCTGATGTATACATTCTGTGTCATGGAAATGAGTTCAAACAACTGAACCTGTGCAGTTTCTGTCAGAGACATTTTCCTACTATCTTTTTGGCAGAATGTATCATTATAATCAACTTAATTATTTCCTGGGTTTTGTATCACCATAGTTCCCCAATGCATGTGATGCCGGAATGGGATCAAATCAAAAAATTGACCCCCATTTGTGTCGCCCCCCCCCCACTTCTCAAACATATATAGTATTAGGCTCAAACGATTAATCAGTTAATCGCATCCAAAATAAAAGGTTTTTGTTTACATAATATATGAGTGCGTACTGTGTATATTTATTATGTACATAAAAAATGCACACACTGCATGTATACTATTAAGAAAAAAATATGTTATGTATTTAATATATTTATAAATAATATAAAATATAATAAATTTAATATATAACTTAAATATTTTTCAAAATTCTATACTGAACTGTGTGTGTCACTGTTCTGTGCTCTAAGGAGAAAGTGACACGCCGCGGATACCCACCAATCTTAATTCCAAACGATTAATCAAAGAGAATAACCATGAGCCAGATACATCATAACAGCTAGAGCAAACTAAACATGACGGTGACGTACAAGACTAAGGGATCACTGAGGACTTATAAGTCAAAAAACCCAAAAAGGGGAACTAATATATGATTTAATACAACACAGTGGATCTTGAATGGAACGCTGATTAACTAAAAGCTAACATGACTGAACCAAATAAGAGCAGACATGAACTACACAGAACCAACACGTACGTGTGTGTATTTATATATACATAATCAATAAACACAGTACACATATATATACACTGAACAAAATTATAACGCAACACTTTTGTTTTTGCCCCCATTTTTCATGAGCTGAACTCAAAGATCTAAGACTTTTTCTATGTACACAAAAGGCCTATTTCTCTCAAATATTGTTCACACATCTGTCTAAATCTGTTAGTGAGCACTTTCTCCTTTGCCGAGATAATCCATCCACCTCACGGATGTGGCATATCAAGATGCTGATTACACAGCATTATTATTGCACAGGTGTGCCTTAGGCTAACCACAATAAAATGCCACTCTAAAATGTGCAGTTTTATCGCACAGCACATTGCCACAGATGTCGCAAGTTTTGAGGAGCGTGCAATTGGCATGCTGACTGCAGGAATGTCCACCAGAGCTGTTGCCCGTGAATTGAATGTTAATTTCTCTACCATAAGCCGTCTCCAAAGACGTTTCAGAGAATTTGGCAGTACATCCAACCGGCCTCACACACGCAGACCACGTGTAACCACACCAGCCCAGGACTTCCACATCCAGCATCTTCACCTCCAATATTGTCTGAGACCAGCCACCCGGACAGTTGTTGCAACAATCGGTTTGCATAACCAAAGCATTTCTACGCAAACTGTCAGAAAACGTCTCAGGGAAGCTCATCTGCATGCTCGCCGTCCTCATCGGGGTCTCGACCTGACAGCAGTTCGTCGTCGTAACCGACTTGAGTGGGCAAATGCTCACATTCGATGGCGTCTGGCACTTTGGAGAGGTGTTCTCTTCACGGATGAATCCCGGTTTTCACTGTACAGGGCAGATGGCAGACAGCGTGTATGGCGTCGTGTGGGTGAGTGGTTTGCTGATGTCAATGTTGTGGATCTAGTGGCCCATGGTGGCGGTGTGGTTATGGAATGGGCAGGCGTATGTTACGGACAACGAAAACAGGTGCATTTTATTGATAGCATTTTTAATGCACAGAGATACCGTGACGAGACCTGAGGCCCATTGTTGTGCCCTTCATCCACGACCATCACCTCATGTTGCTGCATGATAATGCACGGCCCCATGTTGCAAGGATCTTTACACAATTCCTGGAAGCTGAAAACATGAAAAGTTCTTGTATGGCCAGCATACTCACCCGACATGTCACCCATTGAGCATGTTTGGGAGGCTCTGGATCGGCATATACGACAGCATGTTCCAGTTCCTGCCAATATCCAGCAACATTCCACAGGCCACGAAAAGAGGAGTGGACCAACATTCCACAGTCCACAATCAACAACCTGATCAACTCTGTGTGAAGGATATGTGTTGCACTGCGTGAGGCAAATGGTGGTCACACCAGATACTGACTGGTTTTTGGACCCCCCCGGACCCCCCAATACAGTAAAACTTTTAGAGTGGCCTTTTATTGTGGCCAGCCTAAAGGCACACCTGTGCAATAATCATGCTGTTTAATCAGCATCTTGATATGCAACACCTGTGAGGTTGATGGATTATCTCGGCAAAGGAGAAGATAACACAGATTTAGACAGATTTGAGAACAATATTTGAGAGAAATAGGCCTTTTGTGTACATAGGAAAAGTCTTAGATCTTTGAGTTCAGCTCATGAAAAATGGGGGCAAAAACAAAAGTGTTTATAATTTTGTTCAGTGTATAATGTATAAACAAAAATGTTATTTTGGATCGATGAATCATGATTAATCTTGAAGAACAGCTCTATTATAGGTCCACTTTATATTAAGTGGCCCTAATACCGTTACATACTACGTACACATCTAGTTACTATGTAAGCACACAGGCATTACGCCTTGGTACTAGTACTCCTGTTCACTTTGACTACTTAACCATTTTGGAGGGTTGATACATGTGTGTAGTTACAGAAATATGTACCAATGTACATAGAAATAATGTACCAATGTGTACTTACACTGTGGTTATATACTACGTACACATCTAGTTACTATGTAAGTACACCGGTATTAGGACCACTTAATATAAAGTGGGACCATATATATATATATATGCTTTATGTATTTAAATGTACAGTATAAATGATAAAAATTGTATAAACATTTTTTTGTGAATACAGACATTACTTTTCTAAAAATCTAATCAAACTACATTTCATAAGGATTTTTTTCTTTCAGTATATTCAACATTTGTAATGATTCTCTTCATATGTTTGAATATATTTCATTATAGTAATGCTTCATTTCATCTTTAAACATTAGTCTAAATACTCCTAATGATGACTTAGAGAAGTTTTGAAGGGCTCAGATAATTTGGAAATCTATTATCAAAACATGCTGAACTCACTCATCAGTCCAAACATAGAGAAATGCATACATAGGGCGGCAAAATAACAAATCAAACAATAAAACTGGGCTGTTTCATTCTAGAGGTCAAGTAGTATAAATTAATTTGTTGCTTTTGGTGCAAAATCACCTTCATTAATATTTTAAATGGACTTTAGCAGATAAGAAAGTGTGTAGTGGTGTAGATAGTGGTGTCTTGTCAGTCTGGAACGCAGAGTAAAAGCTGATGTATTTGGGTAAAGAGTCTGTTTGTGAGCGTGAGAGCGAGGGGAGGTTTTCATGGCCACACAGACACTTATTCTGAAGAAGAGAGCCGTTTCTCCCGGCACACACACACACACACGCACACACACACACATATGTTCACATCCAGCTCATCTGAATTTCTAAAGCTCTGCTTTCACCATGTGTAATTTCCACATGACTGGAGCAGCATCCCAGAATGAGCCGAGATGATGTTATTCCACCATATTACAGCAGATCTGTGTGTGTGTGTTTGGTGTGTTGTGTGTGTGTGTGTGTGTGGTGTTGTGGTGGTGTGTGTGTGTGTGTGTGTGTGTGTTGTGTGGGGGTGGGTGTGTGGGATTGTGATGGTGATGGTGTGTGTGTGTGAGAGTGTGAGGTGAGGTGTAGTGTGATAGTGGGGTGTGATGTGATGTGAGTGTGGGTGGTGTGTGGGGCGTGAGGGGAGTGTGTGTGTGTGTGTGTGTGTGTGTGTGTGAGTGGGAGTGTTGTGGTGTGTGTGTGAGAGTGGAGTGGGTGTGGGGTGAGGGTATGTGAGTGGTGGTTGTGTGTGGGGTGTGTGTGTGTGTGTGTGTGAGGGTGAGTGTGAGTGGGTGTGTGTGTGTGTGTGTGTGTGTGAGGGGTGGGTGTGGGGTGAGGGTGTGTGATGTGAGTGTGAGTGTGGTGTGGGGTGTTGTGTGGGTGGTGTGTGAGTGGGAGTGTGAGTGTGGGTGTGTGTGTGTGGGGTGTGTGTGTGGGCGTGTTGTGTGTGTGCTGGGTATTCCCTTGTCTATGAACCAAATGTCCCCACGAGTATAGCAATAGCAGTAATTTACCATGATTGAACTCATGTACAGTGAAGGCCAAAAGCTGCATCAGTGGTTTCTGTACTGTACAAATACAGTAATAACATTTTAGGTTTCACAGACTTAAATTTACAGTTATTTCACATGTTTCATTTACTGATATAATGTCAATATACCACCCTACTGAAGTACTAAAATCTGTTCTGTACTTTCATAATATACTGATAACCACTAAAGCTCATGTGGTAAAGAGAAAGACATATAATGAATCAAAGTTCATCACAAGTAGCACGTTTTCCATAAGCTGAGGTAAATAGTAATTTGGGATATAACTGTAAAATGAAATGAAAATCATCCAAATAATTAGTTTTTAAAAAGGGATATGAGGAGACATTTACAATTAATTCGAATGCAACGAGTGCACTAGTATTTTAAATATTTCTGCTTTAAACTGTATTTGATATTTATGGAACTTTTTATATTTTGAACATTGAATTAAACGCCATATACAGTTATTGTGTGACTGGAATATCAATAATAACCAGAGGGGGGGGGGGGGGGGGGGGGGGGGGGGGGGGGGGGGGGTAAAACAAATAATAGACAATTCTGCTTAATGCAGGACTTTTAAATTAAAAATAAGCCTGGAACACAGTGACTCTTATTTTGCAATGTCTTCACTATTTCCAGCTGTTGATTCAAACAGATGAGGGAGATCAAATATGCACTCTTACAAGCGTCTGCAACATATTACAATATAAACACAGTGTAAAAGTGCTGCATTCATTAGTTGTGATCTGCACTGAGCCTGTAACTCAACTACTGTAACAGCACCACTCTTTTCCTTTGAATGTACAGCGCTCACATTTATTTCAAAATATCAGCACCTTATGAAGTTTAATATTCACATTAGGTTGTGTCGTGATTCCTATTTTTGCGTCTCCAAATTTAAGACCGCTAAAAAATTCACAGACCTACTCCAAAACGCATTAGTTCGCATGCATCGATGGTTACTCGCGAGTGCAAGTGAATTATTATTGCACTGTTAACCAATTATTAGGTTTTTACCGCAACGTTTCGCCGTTGAAATGATCTTCTGCTCTCGACGCTGAACACACTGCCGCCGGTTACGCTGAAGCTGCTTCTGGACGTTTGCCTGCTTGTGAGCGTAATGGACTTTAACTGGTTGCAAAGCCTCATGGGACTCCAGAACCAATTGAGAGAGTGTTGAGGAATCCTGTCTTCAGAGTTTAATGAGGACCCAGGGGACGATGCGACGACAGCGGCTGCCGCAGCCAATCAGGAGCTGTAAAACTCACCTGCTGCTGGAGCACGAGCCCATCAGTGCAATCACACTCCCGACAGACGCTCGCTCACTGAACCAAACCTGTACCATCATGCAGCAGGTGGAGCCAGGGCTCACGTTCTGCGTTTTGATTGGCTGATGGCTTTGTCAGTCATCGGTGTGGGACTGAACATACAGACAGCTGACGTTATGTTCACATGTAGAAGAACAAACTGAACTTCCAAACACACTCATACACTGGAACCAAGAGTGCGGGATTTAGGGGTTGTTTACACAACACCGTCTTCAATTAAAAACTGAAATCTTTTTGTTATGCCATTGGGCTAGATGTACTAACAGCTTGTGCCAGTGCAAACCGTCTTAGCCGTTAAAATAGTACTGTCAGGATTTACTAAAGAAGGGCAAGGCGTGGACACTGTAATTTTTGCGCCTGATCTTATTGAATATGCATTTGTATGAGTGTCCCTTTCAGACGCAACATATATGGCAGGAGAGTATTAAAAGGAATCACGCAATGCAATTTACTAATGTTTGCACTCATCAAATTACTGGTGTTTGTGACAAAATGTATCGCCCAAAAAAAACATGTCTTAAACTATTTTGCGCCTGTGTCGTAAGTAGATCACCTGCACCTTATGAGCATCGGCTCTGCTTATTTGCGACTACACTAATTTGCGCTGCGCTTGTTATATTGTGTGTCAATATGTAAATGAGATGTTGAATTTGTGTTCTTTCATTTCTGCATTGTCAGTAAATCGCCCACAGAAATGTCCACGCCCATCGGCACTGTTTTGGCCTAATTTGCCCTGTTTAGTAAATCTGGACCATTGTCTGTGCACGAAACTTCCAAAAAAAATAATAAAATTGTAAGAAACATTAAATTAAACATTAATTTTGTTTTAAGTAGAAAGAATGATATAGTATTTTCTCGTAAAACATACTCATACTTTTAAAACTTACTTTTAACTTAAAATAAATGTGTATCAATGTGAAAAATGTGCATTTAATTATGTTCTGTTGGGATTAATTGGATTCAGTACAGTTGAGTTAAGAGTAAAATGTATTTGAATTCAGTTTTGTTGAGTCGAGTTGAGATGAATTGAATTCAGTTATGTTGGGTTAAGATGTTGATTTAAGTTCAATTCAATTGCATTT
>JADLZN010003652.1:210000-240000 GCA_018155175.1 Sinocyclocheilus anophthalmus | reverse complement strand
AACGAGGTGGTCTCGGCTCGATTGAAAACTAACTCTGGAGCGGTTCGGTTGTAGTGAGAAAGCAATCCCATTTAACGGACCAACGAACCAAGCTATATCACAGTGTATAATGGGTAATTGTGTAAGTTCCGTGAAAAGCATTAGCTTTTGTTGTTTTGCTAATACCTCAAAATTAACCTGTGAATGTCTGTGGGTGAGCACGTCTTCGCCATGCAAAATAAAAAGGCACATTTTCATTTTATAATGCCGCTTATTGCTCTTCTTCCTAGGATGTGCATTTTAAAAATGTTTTCCCGATGAATCCTGGACTCCTGCTCAAAATGAATTAATATAAGGACCGCTACAAAAAAACAACAACAATGAGCCTGCGAAGCTGTTGTCGTTCCATCCTGACGTGACAGCTAGTGGAATCCCAGAAAATAAGCCGTGGAACTTTGAGCAATGAGAGAACAGTTTACTCGCGCGTGACATGTATTAACAAATTTGGTCCATTTAGAAACTTTGCAATGTGAAAGCGAACCGCACCAAGAATAAAAAGCAACATTGTAATAATTTTAATCCATGTTTCGGAACAAAGCAATCGATCTACAGGTGTGAAAGCACCCTAAAACACACAGCACAGGTGAGTTAGATATAGGGTCACTTCATGCGTTTTCTCTGATTGGAAAGCTATCTGCTCGTGAAAAGACCAGGTGTAAATGCCATCTGAAATGCTTTTGAGACGGATTTAAATTTGATTGCTCAAACCACATCAGAAGGTATTTGATCTTGAAATTAGCTGATGATGAATAAGATGCAGCGCTCATCTGTTGCTTTCGTTGACGTGAACTCCGTTAAATTTAAATATAGCGTGGGAATTGAAGATCGGATTTATATCAGTTTTGTGGAGACACATTTATGTGGCCAAGCATAAATGGAAATGTTTTAACAAATCATATAGCTATCCGATCAGAGAAAAATCATGAAGTGACCAGGTGTAAACAGACCATATGAAGAATTATAAGCTGAGGAAAAATACAGCTATATCCAAATTAAGTTTAATGGTGAAGTAGTTTTTTTTTTTTATATATATATATATATATAGTTTAGTCATGAAACTCTAGATGGCGCAGGCTGATGGGTTGTTAACGTAACTGATGATATTCAGAGAGTTAAACGACTTGGCACAAGCTGATTGGTTCATGCTGAATATGCACCCAATGAGCTTACTGCCTTGCATTTAAATGGCTGGCTAGCATTCTCTTGAGATTCCTGTAGCGCGCTTTGAGAGTTTCTCTGAAACCCTCCACCTTCCCCAGCTCCACCTGTATAGATCTGCTACGGGGTGTTTTATGCTATTTGTGCAGCAGCAGTATGTCTTAAATACTCACGGCACCGTATCACCGTATGCATTGGCAGTAGCAAGTTCCTGTACTTGCTTGCAGCAGCAATAATCTTCATCTACAGCAATAACCAACAGCAGCAGCAATTCAGCAGCAGCAGCGTAGCAGATCTGTTCCGCCAAGACCAAATACATTAACATTGTCATATCCATCAACATGCTAAAATCTTCCGAGAGTTGTCATGATTAAACTGTATTCATAAGTAGAAGTCATGGGTAGTTTGACGTCCTAAAAGGCAGCTGGGGTTAGTTTCTGTATGAAACGGTTTCCAGAATAAAAAGCTGTTTATTTTCTCAGATGTTTAAACATCCAAGATGTTATTAAGAAAAGCAATATAGAAACAATATAAAAGCCATTTTCATTTTAGAAGTCATTCATTTAAATACTTAAATTTATTTTATAATAATGATGATAATAATAATCATCAACATCATCATTGTCGTTGTTGTTTTACTGCCCAAATTCAGCAGTGATGCCCAATCCCATACTGTAAATCTTTGCAAAGTTTTTTTCCAAACAAACTAGTTTACTGTGATAATCAGAGACACACATCATACATAAACACTGGCTTAAACAGTCCATTTTTAATGAGATTGATTTTAATGACTTTCTTGGTATTTATAGTCAAGATTCATATTCACCGTCTTGTATTATTTCTATTAGAGTTTGTTGCAGTGCACTCTGGGCAGAGGATTGAGTCTTTAGCGTGAGTGTCTCTTGAACCTGTCTGTGATGTCTTTCAGTGCTGCGGCTCACTAGGGTTCGAGTCTTTGTGAAAGCGGAGAGGGTCGTCTGAGATGTCCAGCGCATCAAACACTGTGAAACTGATGAAAGTGTGGAGGCTGATTTATATATTAAAAAAAAAATCTCTTTCTTTCGGTCCGAGAGAAGCGACAGATTGACGTAGCGGCTTTTTCAAGAACCCTCAACTGTAAAATAGAGGGAAGAGACACAATACATGCGATCTGTCAGAGAGAGAGAGAGCGGATGAAAGCGCGGCTGGACAGAGAGAACTGTGGGAGTCTCAGGCCTCGATTCATGACCACGATCCCTAAGGGTCAGATCCCTGAAACACACACACCAGCGTCACATCAGACACGTTCACCTTCATCACCAGCATCCTGACTGACATTAAAATTGTCATCATTTCCAAACCTGTATGAGTTTCTCTCTTCTGCTGAAGAAGCTGGTGACCAAACGGTTGCTTGTAGCCACTGACTTACATATATACTTATTTATTAATTGATTTCTTTCCATGCACTCTTAAAAATAAAGGTGCTTCACAATTCGATGGTTCTTCTATGGCATCGCTGTGAAGAACCTTTGAAGCACCTTTATTTTTAAGAGTGTATGGAAGTCGGTGGCTCCCAGCGAGTCTCTCCAGCACTTCTGCAGCATTAGGATGCTTTTCTCCATCTTTCTGTCGTCCGGTGTCAAAGTGGCTCTGGAAGCTGTCATTGCCGGGCTGAGCAGTTCTTTCTGTCGTTCTGTCTCTCGTTACGCATGGTGATCCGTCTCCTCGACGACTGCTGCTGTCACCGTGGCAACTGTCAATCAATCGCATCGACAGCTGGCGAGAGCGAGTTACAATAATACAGTAAAATCTGCACTCAGACGCGCCAGAACTGAAAGCGTTTTACATCAAACTCATCGAAAGCTTTCCAAACCGGATATCCTTCGCTGTTTTCAAACTTGTTTTAAGGGTAGGCAACAACATTCTAATCAACGAATTTGACTTTTAAGATAATTACGTTTTGCTGCAAATTCAGGTTTCTTGTTGAAATCTAGTAGGCCTAATCAAATGAGGCAGATGTGAACAAAAGTAGACTAGATAAGGAGTAGAACAAATCTGATCAATTCTTATGCTCCCAAAAAGGTTTGTTTGTTTATTTATTAATTGAATCATTACTTCATGGACATTTGTTGCTCTTGTGTGGTGAACAGAGGGCATTTATTTCTTAGCTGTACTGTGTTAATATTCTCTTTCCACTCGTTAGATAAACTCGTTTCATTTGATTAATCTCCAAACTGATCCTCAGAAGCCTTGTCCATTATTTTAAACTGGTAATCGTACAGTCGCGTGGATACTGTCGAGATTTGTCGTCAACATACTTCTATCAGATTTCGCAGTATTGTTGAATATCTGTTGTATAAAATTTTTATCTGACGTCTGGAACCACAAAATGCTAAATAACTGTAACTTTAGCCACTTTTGTGCCCCAAAAGATGACTTTTTCATTTAAACTACTGTAATAGATTTAAAATTGCTCCTTTCTGTTAAGTGGTCGTCACAATAAATCTGTCCTCAAAACATTTAAATTATCGACTTAAATTATAAATAATCATACAATGTTTCAGTGTATGCTTTGAAAATTATGTAACACTTACTTATTTCCACACAAATCATGGTTGACCCACTGCTTTAATATGAATTATGCTAGAATTTGTAAAATACCGTTTTTATACATACTTTCAAGGCCAGATGAACCTGATTTTAGTCTCATCAGTGGTTTGGGTTTACTGTGAGATCTTCTAATAACTGATGAATCAGACGAGCTAGTCTATTATGATTAACCACAATTTCAAGATTTGAATAATTACCATCAGCTTTTATGCTACAAAACGGAACTGTCGGAAAGTCAGTATTTAAAAAAAAAAAGTATCAATTTTGATCAGAATATTTAATTGTGCTGCAGTTTTGACACTTTATATTTGATATATAAAAAGTGTTGAAACTATTAGTGCATTGTTATAAATTGTTTTATTTTGGTCACTGTAATTTCCATCAGAAAGTGAAGCAAGCTGAATGAATCACTTGGGATATAGTGGGAATGATTATAACTTTCAGATAAATTGCATACAGTATGTCCACAGTTAGACAGTGCCCATGATGACAGAAGTGCTGATAGATGAAGAAACATTTTAAACAGTTTATTGATTGTTGTCCGTTCCTTGTTCTGCTGCAATAAAGCTTCATGTCTTGACTGTTGAATGCAGTGCATCATGTAAAACAGCACGCTGCATCGTGGGAAAGAACATTTGATACACCGGAGCAGGATCAAACGTGAGATTTCTGTCCGTTTATGGTGTCAGTTTCTTGAATAATCCGATGGTGGTGCCTCGCGCTTGTCGCCGAAGGCTTTCCCCGAATGGGGCAACAAGCCAAGCCTCACCAGCACCAACACGCCCTCATCCCGAGACAGAGACCTGGATCCATCTGACTCTAATGCCTGCCATCTGGTTCCGTCTGAAGTCACGATTTGGAAGTTTAGATCTAAAACGTCAAGCGTCTGGTCTCGGGTCAGATTCTCTGGGATAAGGTCGCAGGCTGCGGAGGGAGGCGTTTATGAATCACGCACAAGCGCAGAGAGTAATGACCCTCCGTGAGCACAGATATGACACCCTGCGATCAGCAAACAGGAGCTGGAAGACGGCTCTAATCAAAAAACACGCTTGCTTGAGAACAGCGTTCTCTCTTCTGGGTAGCTGCTTGGGCTTTGCTGTGATGAAAAGAGTCCTGTGATCTGATCTCTAGATAACTTGGGTTCTTCCTTCGACATACACTACCAGTCAAAGGTTTAAGAGTTCTCTTCTGTTCACCAAGCCTGCATTTATTTGATCCGAAATACAGCAAAAGCTGTAATATTGTGAACTATTTTTACTATTTAAAATAACTGTTTTCTCTGTGAATTAAACTGTAAAACTGTTAAACTGTAATGTATTTCTGTGATGTGCAGCTGTATTTTCAGCATCATTACTCCAGTCTTCAGTGTCACATGATCTTCAGAAATCAGTATAATATGCTGATCTGCTGCTCGAGAAACATTTCTGATTTTATTATTATTATTATTATTATTATCAAGTTTAAAAACAGTGAGTTTTTTTCAGGATTTTGATGAATAGAAAGATCCAAAGATAAGAATTTATCTGGAAAACACAAACAAACCAACAAATATTTGTAACATGATACACATCCCATCAAAAGCTGGAGTCAGTGTGGGGGGGGCGGGGGGGGGGGGATGGGGATGATTATTAATATTTGATTGAGCAAGAGCTTGAAATTGTAAAGAGATAGGTACAAAGAATTTCTATTTCGGATAAATGCTGTTCTTCTGAACTTTCTATTCATGAAAGAAACCTGAAAAAATTATACTATATCTGTTTTCTGCATACTAATAATAACAATAAATATTTTTGAGCAGCAAATTAGAATATTAGAATGATTTCTGAAGGATAATGTGATGAGTAATGATGCTGAAAAATTCAGCGTTTCATCATTGGAATAAATGACATTTTAATATATATTCAAACAGAAAATAGTTATTTTAAATAGTAAAATATATTTCAAAATGTTTGTATTTTGGGTCAAATAAAATGCAGGCTTGGAAAGAAGAAGATAAAAGCATTAAAAATCTCACTGTTCAAAAACATTTGACTGCTGTTTTATCATCCAGCAGGTGAATCACTTGAAAAGTAAAGTAACAGGGCACCTCTCCTCAACAAGACGCACAATTTGAGCTACGAGCGATGATAATAGTGATTCCTGCCTTAGAAAACACCACTAATTAGTTGCCTTTTTCAGAGCAACACAGTAATGCGATGCGTTCCTCAGTGCTGATGGTGAGTAATCAAGCCCGGGTATAATCAGAGACTCGTCTTGGTGCCAGAGTGTCTGGATCATAATACCTGTTTGAACTGATCTGCTTGGGTTGAGATTTGGTGGAAGAGTTTGTGTGTACGTTTGCATCAGCCTTTGTCTCCAGAACAAGGCCAGGCTGAGCGGCTCTGCTGCGCTGATATACAGCCTGCCTTTACAAACACGGCAATAAAGATTTGGGTGAATCACGCAGTCAAACGCTGCTTCATTACTGGAGCTATTAGTCTCCCGGAGGGGCTGATACTTCACGGCCACACATCAATCTTGAGGCTGTGGAGTTCTTGGGATCCCGAAATACGGCTGTTGGTCCAAGCTGACCCAAGCAGACCGTTTCGTCCACTTCGTCGCACCGGCGAACAGTTTTTGTGTTGGTGCACCAATACACGGCCATCCGTCTTCTTCCCTTCAGGATTAAATGAATTCCCACAGATTCAAATCCACTGAAATCCAGCCGCTCATCTGTTGATTGAACAGCACACGCCTCAACCTTCGGTAAACATCGCAGTAAATAAAAACAAACCGTGCCACACCGGAGCTTCTCTCCTTGGACTCGAAGCCAAGTTTTCGTATTGATGCCTCACCTCCATCCATCAGCGCAACAGACGGCTCCTTTATTGACCTCCGAGAGCCACTGAATGATAGAGTCCGTTCCTGATAGATAATATCAGCGGCTGATAGATTCCAGCCCGCTCTCATTCATCAGATGGGCCCTGCTGTATTAGCCGAGCGAGACACATGCTTAGTCCCAGATTCCCACTGTAAATCCAGTCACGTCCCACATTCTATTACAGTCAGAAGAGAGGACGGCAGAGATATCCCTCTCCTGTGCCGTCGCTCTCAAACCGAGGCCGTTCTGCAGTAAAGACCGCCGTCAGACGCCGTCAGACACGACTCGATCCTCTCCGAGGCCCTGTTTACACTAGTGCACCAGTGTAGACGAGGATCGTTTTCAGAATCTACCTTTGCATTTCTATGGGTACAACAATGAGCATTATGTTATTTTTTACACAGTCGTCAAGGATACACAGAGCAGAAGTCTCCGTTTTGGTCCGTTTACACTGAAACGCAACCCGAGAGTTTTTAATCTAAAACTGTGTCTGCTGCGTTTTCAGAAGTCTCCGTTTTGGTCTGTTTACACTGAAACGCAACCCGAGAGTTTTTAATCTAAAACTGGGTCTGCTGTGTTTTCAGAAGTCTCCGTTTTGGTCTGTTTACACTGAAACGCAACCCGAGAGTTTTCAAACTAAAACAGAGTCTGCAGCGTTTTCAAAAGCCTCCGTTTTGGTACGGTTTACACTGAAACGCAACCGAGGTTTTTAAACTAAAACTGTGTCTGCTGTGTTTTCAGAAGTCTCCGTTTTGGTCCGTTTACACTGAAACGCAACCCGAGAGTTTTTAATCTAAAACTGTGTCTGCTGTGTTTTCAGAAGTCTCCGTTTTGGTCCGTTTACACTGAAACGCAACCCGAGAGTTTTTAATCTAAAACTGTGTCTGCTGTGTTTTCAGAAGTCTCCGTTTTGGTCAGTTTACACTGAAACGCAACCCAGGAGTTTTCAAACTAAAACGGAGTCTGCAGCGTTTTCAAAAGTCTCCGTTTTGCTCCGTTTACACTGAAACGCAACCCCAGAGTTTTTGAACTAAAACGGGGTCCGCAGCGTTTTCAAAAGTCTCAGTTTGGGTCCGTTACACTGAAAGGAAACTAGAAGGTTTTCAAACTAAAACGAGGTCTACAGCGTTTTCAAAAGTCTCAGTTTTGGTCCGTTTACACTGAAACGCAACCCAGGAGTTTTCCCCAATCTAAAAACTGTGTCTGCTGTGTTTTTACAGAAGTCTCCATTTTGGTCACGTTTACACTGGCAAACGCAACCCGAGTTTTCAATCTAAACTGGGTCTGCTGGTTTCGGAAGTCTTCCGTTTGGTCCGTTTACACTGAACGCACCCGAGAGTTTTAATCTAAAAACGTGTCGGCTGCGCTTCAGAAAGTCCTCCGTTTGGTCCGTTTACACGAACACGCAACCCGAGAGTTTTTTAAACTAAAATGGGTCTGCTGGTTTTCAGAAGTCTCGTTTTGGTGTTACACTGAAAACGCAACCCTAGAGTTTTTAAATAAAACTGGGTTGCTGTGTTTTAGAAGTATCCATTTGGTCTGTTTACACTGAAACGCAACCCGAGAGTTTTCAATCTAAAACTGTGTCTGCTGTGTTTTCAGAAGTCTCCGTTTTGGACCGTTTACACTGAAACGCAACCCGAGAGTTTTTAACTAAAACTGTGCTGCTGCGTTTTCAGAAGTCTCGTTTGGTCCGTTTACACTGAAAAGGCAACCCTCGAGTTTTAAATAAAAACTGGGTCTGCTGCGTTTTCAGAGTCTCCGTTTTGGCCGTTTACACTGAACGAAACCCTAGAGTTTTTAAACAAAAACTGGGTCTCTGATTTTCAGAAGTCTCCGTTTTGGTCCGTTTACACTGAAACGCAACCCTAGAGTTTTTAATCTAAAACTGGGTCTGCTGTGTTTTCAGAAGTCTCCGTTTTGGTCCGTTTACACTGAAACGCAACCCGAGAGTTTTTAAACTAAAACAGGGTCTGCAGCGTTTTCGAAAGTTTCCATTTTCGAGGGTCGAAAACGCTGGCCTAGTGTAAACGACAGGCGGAACCGTAGCAAATGCATTTTAAAATGAAAATGCACTAGTTTAAATGTAGCCTGAGGATTTTTCGTGAGGCTGAGAGTCGCCGTATTCAAAACGAACAGTTTACTGATTGAGGTGGGATCGGGATCTGTGTAGTCGGTGGTGGATGAGGGTGCTACAGAAGTCATGTTGAAATAAGAGGGTGCTTGTGATATAATGACACCAATTTAAGCAGAGGTCATTCTGGACTCTTGGCCTCCTCAGGGAAATGCAAACATATTTGCATTCGCGGCTGCCAATGTAAACGTTGTGTTAGGGTTTCTCAGCGATTCCAAATAAACACAGTATGTATGTCATATGTGCGTCTCTCGAGACTTTCCACAGAACAAGGTTATCATGTAGATCTGAATCAGGAGATTCGGTGCGACTATTTCCCACGATATTGCATCAATAGTTCAGATACTTATACTGCAAATTCAGATACAATCATACAGCCTTACAGAAGTAGTATAATTACACCGTAGCAAGGACACCTTAAAATAAAGTGAAAACCCCCAAAAAGTAACTAGTAACTTGCCTTTTTTAGGGATGGCAACTGTAATATTATTACTTAAACTGTATTAGTACTTAGTTACACTACTAGTTACCAGGGAAAGTAATATTACTGTAATGTGTCACTAGTCACAGACTAGTCTCATCTATCTCATAAAATAGTTGCACTGAATTACTACAGCTCAATTTGCACATTTTTAATGTTACTGCTGCTATAATCATCCTGCTTTTGCACACAAGTCAATATCGCACACTCGCACATACAGATGTCTTTATTTCTATACATAGTCTGTATTTTTACATATGCATCATAGTTTTACATTTATTCTGTTTGTTTGTATGCATGCGAGTGTGTTTATTTGTTTTATATAGTTTGCGCTTGTCTTGGCATTGACTGTGGACAGCAAAGAAAGAATTTCGTTGTACAGGGAAACGAGTTCTCCTCACTGTGCACATGATAATAAACGCTTTGAGTCTTTGAATCTTAGTGACCAGTTAGTGCCCAACGCTGGACTCCAGCAGCAAACAACCCCGTGTTTTCTAGCTTTGCTCAGCGGCTGTGGATCGCAGGTGAGGGCTGAGAGCACGTCTTCCCACAGTCTGTTGTTTTCTCGTGTCCTGAAGCGGTGGGCTGCACAGATTGTTTTTGGACGAGTTTTAGCAGAACACCTTCGCTGTGCGCCGGTGCCTGCGGGGCAGAGCTTCAGCTGTTGGAATGAGAAGTCCTTCAATCTGTTTAATGATGCATTGGAAACGCTCGCTCCAGCTCTCTCTCTCACACACACAGCTCTCTCTGTCCAACTCTCCAGCGTGCCATTCGATAGCAGTATTTCTCTTAGATAAGAATCTATGTTGACGGTATATAAACTGGGTCAGGACTAGCACTTGTCAGCTATCAGAACATATAACATCCTTGCTCTGTAAAGCCACTCATTAACTCTGCTGCGCCCAACAGGCCAGCGGTGGTACTGACTCTATAAAGCGCTCGCACTCATATCTGAGGCTCTTACATTCACAGTTTTTACAGTTGTGTCTCTTCGCTGGTTGTGTGTTTGCATTTGCCTCCGTCCTGTTGCAGTCCTCCAGCTGTTACTAATTCAGATTCATTATTGAATGATGAGGATGATGATGATGATGATGATGATGGTTGTGTGGAGCTCAGTTCATTAAGAGCTTCATTAGTTAATGACAGCCTGTGTATGTTGTGTTGTTGAAGTTAGACAATTACAGTAAACATGATCTGTAACATGATGAATGATTTATAGTGTGTTGCTGATTTTTATAGTTTTATGAATGGCAGCATCTTCTTGAGTTTATGGGGCGTTCGAGAGGCTCTGACCCGCATTTATGGCCCACAAAAGACATGGTGTTCACCTGAGGAGGTAACCATAGCAACAACACAGGCTCCAGTGCTTTCAATTACAATCAGTACTGACAAAACATAAGCACTGACATCATCTGGCTCTTATGCTTTAATGGATTTGCATGTCATGCAATATAAAATAAGCCTTTAGAACTATTCTGGATATAATAGACTTTTCTTTTTTTCTTTTTTTGCTTGAGGGTGAAAAAGACCATTTGTGTGAAGACAATTTAATAGATTCTTTTTTCCTTTTCATTCGAAATATTTCCAATCAGGAAATATCTCGATTCTCAAATATGTGTAAGTAAATGCGTTTTGCACCTTTATAGATTGTTATTTGATCTATAATGGGTGATGGGCAAAGTAGACTATTAGTGTGATCTATAAAAACCTGACTTTTTGTTCCAGATATGGGTGTCATGCAGTAAAACATTTTTAAGACGACTGACTTTGTATTTAATGTGAATTTAATAACAATATTGTAAGTTACTAATTTAAACACTTTCATTTGACAGAGAGCAAAGCACGTTTTCATTCAGTCTAGAGTTCAGGCACTCTCAAAAGCTCCCACTGCAGTCACTGAAGCTGTTTACACTGTGACATTAATATCTCTCTACATGCATACGCACATCTGCACTTGTTGTTTCTGAAGAGAGAATCAGTCACTCTGAACGCCTCTGATTGGTCATTGCATTCAGAGCTCAACAGAATGGTGTGTGGTTGGTTAGTTATAACGCACGGTTATAAGCTCTGATGCTGTGCCGCACTGAACGATATAATCACACCGGTGTGACCGAGTGAAATATAATAACATATTATTCGGCTATTTTGTGTCTTTTGGAAGCTGCACCCCCTCACTCTGTATTCGCCTGAGGAGGTAATGTAACAGTTTCAGTATCAAAATCGACACAATATATACTTTATACAGGCTACACATAGGACACTTGAACAATAGATATATATATTGCACACAAAACTTTGTCTAATTGTTTACAAAGTCTTAAAAACAGCTGACGTCTGTGCTTGAGGGCGGAAGAGGAGCGTTTCGTTCGCACAAGCGCTGTTATTGAGACTGAAAGCGCTCGCGTAATTCGCCGGTGCCGCGGTGACGTCACTCCGCGCTCCGTGCCTCTCCGGTGCTGCTCGAGCTCGAGCGCGCAGTCTCGCCACATGCGCCTCCCGCTCCGCACGCGCTCTGCTCTGCTCTGCTCCGCTCCGCTCCGCGCGATGATCCGCTCGCTCCGCCGCGCGTCACGCAGGAGACCATAGACGCGCGTTAAACTCCGCGCCACGAGACCGAGAGAGACGCACGCTCGCGCTCGGCGCTTGGATTACCGCTGGATGTGAATAAACTCTCTTCAGCTGAACTCACACAACACCGCGATGAGGATGAGGATGAGGATGAGGATGAGGAGCAGGTAAGACGCGTCACGCGCTCCAAACTCATTCCGGGCTTTTGCAACATGACGAGCCACGCCAGGAGAGAGAGAGAGTGTGTGTGTGTGTGTGTGTGTGTGTGTGTGTGAGTGAGAGAGACAGTATATAGCAGTGCATAAGGTGTGTGTGTGAGAGTGTGTGTGTTGAGAGGCGTTTGAAAACAAAGAGGTTTGTTTCACGTTGAAGTAGAGTGTGGTGATTTGGGCTTTTTCCATGCACTCAAATACTATGGGACTCTCTCTATATATGAGGCTCTCTGTGATTGTCTGGCATATCTGTGGGCTTTTAAAGCCTCATGTCGCTGCTGGATTAAACGCTCATCATGTTTCTCATGTCAGATTACACAAATCGCTCGGCGTGAGGGTTTGAGCGCTTTGACTCCGTCAGATTGAGGCTTCTCTTCATCGCCGAGGCTTTTCCTCTGTAGCTTCTTTTATTGCGTTCATGTAAAACGAAACATCAATCAGGCAAAAATAATTCAGCCTTCCCTTTCTTTCTTGGTCTGTTTTGGTTTTGCCTCGTAAACGTGCACGAGATGAACTTTAGATGGACGTTCTGACCAAAAAACCACAAACCTCTGAACTCTGAGATAAGGTTTGACACGATCACCCGTCTCTCTGTCTCTATGTCTCTCTGTCTGTCTGTCTCGCTGCGTCTGTTTGCTCGTGTTTGTCCGCTAGGGGCCCCTGAAGTCCCCACACGAGCCGGGGGAAATGAATTGAGCGCTAATGTCATCAGGAGCGACTGTAAAAGGGTTAAAGCGGCTGATAAAGGGGCGAGTCGGTGAGGTGATGAAAATAAGCTCAAAGTGCCCCCCCTGTGTGTGTGTGTGTGTGTTCTGCAGTCGATCAGCACTTACAGTCCATTGGCTCCAGATATCTTTGTTGCTGGTGTGTGTGTAGGAGTGTGTGTGTGTGTGTGTGTGTGTGTGTGTGTGTGTGTGTGTCTTTCATACACACATGCCAAGCAATCAGTGCTTGCCACTGCAGTCCGACATCCCACAATTAACGCCGTGGAAACGCCTTCGATTTCCAATCCCGCTGCAGCTACGAAGCGAAAACCTTTGCGACTCAAGACAAAATAATTTGCTGTTTGGAGCCGAGTTTGCGCTGGGCTGAGGCTCACAGCAGATACTACGCCCCTGCCTCGCATATTTGGTTGAAATGCGACCCGGGCGAGCCCCCAACGGCTGGAGTGTGTGTGTGTGTGTGTGTGAGTGTACGTGTGTGTGTGCGTGTGTCGCTCGTGGCATTGAAACGAGGAAATGTTTGCTGTCGGAAATAAGGATGATCTGGAGCTGAGGAGTGATTTGGTCTCGCGCTCCGGGCGTTTTTCCCACAGACTCTCATTGACCTCTGCGGGAAGAGCGAGTTTGGCTGAGACGGAAGAGATTTTCCGGAGGTCCCTTGGCCGGAGCGATGGCTGCGACTCCCTCTGTGACATTCCTGACATGATGGAAAAACAGACAGCGGTGAAAGAACGGAGGGGGAAGAGGAATGTTTTCAGAAGTCCATGACTAGATCTTCTGGAATGCTATGGTTTCAAAAAAATCCACATGAGAGAGAGAGCGAGAGAAAGAAAAATATGAAAAAAAGCAGCCTGCAATTATGGAGTGCCGACTTGTTTGAGAAAACCAGCGGAGTTCCAGAGCTTCTGGGAACGATCGGCCTGGAACGATGCGATCTGCCAAACCATCACGCTCACCTCCGGATCCAGAGCCACTCGACTCGCACCTTTAACCCAGCAAACCTCCAGCTATCCCAGCACTTCAGCGCAAAATACAGTCCTTTCACAATACAGCCTGGCAGGCCTTTTTCTGTTTCACATCAAATGATCGGTGAAAGGAGGCGTCCAACCGCCAGAACACAAAACACTGAATGAGCTGTTTTATTTTCTTAGAAGGCTTGTGTTTTTAGTATTATAGCCTTATAATAGTGACCTTGTTACCAAATGTGAGTCATAAATACAGTTTTTGGCTGTCAACGTTAAATAAACAACAAAATGAATCAAAATGTTACAAAAAACTGACTGCAGGTTTATTTTGAATGAAGTCATAGACATAAAATCAGGATTAAAATAAATTATATATTATATATGTTCATACAAAAATGAGGCGTTTATTTCACATACGATCCCATGATTACTAATGATGTCCGGTCGGCCGCTTTCTAACTGATCCTCCTCAATGAAACAGCAGATAAAGGAGAGAGGAGTGTATGGAGGCTTATTATGGCTGCCATAAATCCTGTTTATTGGGAAAAGAGCCGATGAAAGAGACACAGTGTGACGGAGGAGAGAAAGAGGGACAATGAAGATCCAGCCGCTCGCGTTTGTCGTGAAAGAACGCAAACAGGGCGGTCACTTACCGTTCCGGTCTCTCCCAGAGAGCGGAAAATCAGAAACAAAAAAATGAAAAGACAGAATGTGCACGGTCTCTTTCTTCATTATTTTCTTCTAATTTTTTAATGAACTACAGTCCCATGAAGCACTGTGAATGATGAAAATTACCACAAATATTGGTACCAGGGCTTCACGATATTGAAAGAAAAAAAAAACTACAATATATATAGTCCAATATTAAAAAAACAAACAAACTACAATATATATAGTCCAATATTTAACAAACAAACAAACACAATATATCTATATATATCTCTATATATATTATATTATATATATAATAGAATAGATATATATATATGTCTACTAAATAAACAATACTATATATATATATATCTATATATATCAATATATATAAAAAAAAAAAAACTACACTATATAGTCACTGTTTAAAAAAAACAAACAAACAATCAAACAAAAAACAATATTATATAGTCCAATGTTAAAAAAACCACAAACAAACTACAAGATATGTAGTCCACTTTTAAAAAAATTAAACAAACAAACAAACAAACTACAATAGACATAGTCCGAATATTAAAAAACACACACAACAAAAAACAAACCAAAACTAACAATATATATAGTACAAATATAAAACAAATAAAAAAAAAACTACAATATATAGTCAATGTAAAAAAACACAAACAAAATACAATATATATAGGCCATATTAACAAACAAAACAAACAACAAACAAACTCAATATATATAGTCCAATGTAAAAAAAAATACAAAAAAACAAACTACCATATATACTAGATATATATATATATATAGATATATCTATATATATATATAATAGATATAGTTCAATAAAAAACTACAACAATGATGTACAGTGGGGCAAATAAGTATTTGATACACTGTTGATTTTTCAAGTTTTCCCACTTACAAAGAATGAAGAGATCTGTAATTTTCATCGTAGGTACACCTCAACTGTGAGAGGCAGAATCAAAAAAAAAATCCAGAAAATAATTTTTTAATAATTAATTTCCATTTTTATTGCATGAAATAAGTATTTGATCATCTACCAACCAGCAAGAATTCTAGCTCTCACAGAACTGTTAGTTTGTCTTTAAGAAGCCCTCCTATCCTCCACTCATTAACTGTATTAATTGCACCTGTTTGAACTCGTTACCTGTATAAAAGACACATGTCCACACACTCAATCAATCAGACTACAACCTCTCCACTATGGGCAAGACCAAAGAGCTGTCTAAGGACACCAGGGACAAAAATTGTAGACCTGCACAAGGCTGGGATGGGCTACAGGAAAATAGGCAAACAGCTTGGTGAGAAGGCAACAATTGTTGGCGCAATTATTAGAAAATTGAAGAAATTCAAGATGACTGTCAATCTCCCTCGGACTGGGGCTCCATGCAAGATTTCGCCTCGTGGAGTATCAATGATCCTGTGAAAGGTGAGGGATCAGCCTAGAACTACACGGGAGGACCTGGTCAATGACCTGAAGAGAGCTGGGACCACAGTCTCAACGGTTACCATTAGTAACACACTACACCGTCATGGATTAAAATCCTGCAGCGTGGGCAAGGTCCCCCTGCTCAAGCCAGCACATGTCCAGGCCCGTCTGAAGTTTGCCAAAGACCATCTGGATGATCCAGAGGAGGCATGGGAGAAGGTCATGTGGTCAGAGGAGACCAAAATAGAAGTTTTTGGTATAAACTCCACTCGACGTGTTTGGAGGAAGAAGAAGAATGAGTATAATCCCAAGAACACCATCCCAACCGGGAAGCATGGGGGTGGAAACATCATGCTTGGGGCTGTTTTTCTGCAAAGGGAACAGGACGACTGCACCGTATTGAGGGGAGGATGGATGGGGCCATGTATTGCGAGATTTTGGGCAACAACCTCCTTCCCTCAGTAAGAGCATTGAAGATGGGTCGTGGCTGGGTCTTCCAGCATGACAATGACCCCAAACAAACACCGCCCGGGCAACGAAGGAGTGGCCTCGTAAGAAGCATTTCAAGGTCCTGGAGTGGCCAGTCTCCAGATCTCAACCCCATAGAAAATCTATGGAGGGAGCTGAAACTCCATGTTGCCCAACGACAGCCCCAAAACCTGAAAGATCTAGAGAACACCTGTATGGAGGAGTGGGCAAAAATCCCTGCTGCAGTGTCTGCAAACCTGGTCAAGAACTACAGGAAGCATCTGACCTCTGTAATTGTAAACAAAGGTTTCTGTACCAAATATTAAGTTCTATTTTTCTATTGTATCAAATACTTATTTCATGCAATAAAATGGAAATTAATTATTAAAAAATCATACAATGTTATTTTCTGGATTTTTTTTTTGATTCGGTTTCTCACAGTTGAGGTGTACCTACGATGAAAAATACAGATCTCTCCATTCTTTGTAAGTTGGAAAACTTGAAAAATCAGCAGTGTATCAACTACTTATTGCCCCACTGTATATATAGTCCCATGTAAAAAAACAAACAAACGAAACAAACTTACAATATATATATATATATTAGGCAATAAAAAACACAAACATAGATAGATCTTAAATAGTCCATGTTAAAAACAACGAAAACTACAAACTACTTTTTGGCGTTTGTCACACTTAAGGTTTCAGATCATCAAACTATTTAAATATATCAAAGATAAACAAGTAAACACAAACATGCAGTTTCTAAGGAAGGTTTTTATATTAAGTTTTTTCTTATTTTTTACAAAATCCAAAACTACATGGCCCTGGGTGAAGAAGTGTTTGCCCCCCTGTTAACACTGTGGTTTATCACACCTGAGTTCAGTTTCTCTAGCCACACCCAGGCCGGATTACTGCCACACCTGTTCGCAATCAAAAAATCTCTTAAATAGGACCTGCCTGAAAAAGTGAAGTAGACCAAAAGATCCTCAAAAGCTAGACATCATGACGAGATCCAAAGAAATTCAGAAACAAATGAGAAAGAAAGTAAGTGAGATCTATCAGTCTGGAAAAGGTTAAAAAGCCATTTCTAAAGCTTTGGGACTACAGCAAACCACAGTGAGAGCCATTATTCACAAAAAGCAAAAACATGGAACAGTGGAGAACCATCCCAGGAGTGGCCAGCCGACCAAAATTACCCCAAGAGCACAGCGAAGACTCATCCAAGAGGTCACAAAAGACCCCCAACAACATCCAAAGAACTGCAGGCATCACTTGCCTCAATTAAGGTCAGTGTACATGATTCAACAATAAGAAAGAGACTGGGCAAAAAATGGTCTGCATGGCAGAGTTCCAGGACAAAACCGCTGCTGAGCAAAAATAACATAAAGGCTCGTCTCAGTTTTGCCAAAAAACATCTTGATGATCCCCAAGACTTTTGGAAAAATACTCTGTGGACTGTGGACTCCCATGAAATCTGCTGTTTACCAAAAAATCCTGAAGGGGAATGTCCGGCCATCAGTTTGTGACCAGCGAAGCGCCCACTCTTTTGGGCCTCATCCCGCAGCAGGACAATGACAAAAACACACCAGCACGTCCACCTCGAATGCTGAAGAAAAACCAAATGGAAGAATTCTGGAGTGGCTAGTCAAAGTCCTGACATGAATTCTAGTGAGAGGCCGTGGCTATGACCTTTAAAAAGGCTGCGTTCATGCCGAAACCCCCAATGGGGCTGAAACTACACAAATTCTGCATAGATGAGTGGACCCAACATTCCTCCACAGCGCTGTCACAGGACTCATTGGAAAGTTATCGCAACCGCTGATTGCAGTGTAGCTGCTAAGGGTGGCCCAACAGTTATGAGGGGAGGGGCAAACAATTCTTCACAAAGGCCATGAGTTTTGGTTTTGTTTCCCTGTAAATAATAAAAACACTATTTAAAAAAATGATGTTGTGGTTTTTTTCACCGTGTGTTATCTTTTACCCTAATATTTAAATGATCTGAAAACATTAAAGTGTGAAACATGCCAAAAAATAAGAATCAGGAAGGGGGACAACTTTTTTCACACCACTATAAACGTATTAGTCAATGTTAAAAAACAAAAAACCTACAATATTCTAGTCCATATTAAAACAAACAAACAAAACTACAATATATATAGTCCAATATTAAAAACAAACAAACAAACTACAATATATATAGTCCAATATAAAAAAAAAACGACCTATGTATAATATATATAACCAAGATAAAACAAAAAAATAACTACAATTATATAGTCCAAATATAAAAAAAATACAATAAATGTCACCAGAATCAACAGATGACTGAACAACTGATGGAGAGATTTGTAGGCGAAGGGCATATTACTAGAATTAAAATACTAATAATAAAAAAACAAAAAAACAAAAACAACATTTTACTCTACTTATCTAGATTGCAAACCATTATTTTAAGGCTCAACGATTTGGAATAAAATGTATTAGATTTTTCTAATTACAAATTGTTTGATCTGTGGCATGACAGATATTTAACATATTGTATATAATCACACACTATGTAAGTAGTGCGTGTTGTTTCTTTTTAATGTAATTTGTAACTCAATTATGTCATTCATGAAACAGGCGGGGCTGCTGAGCTGACTTGCTGCATTTTCCATTTCCATGGTAACCGCGTCTCCTCTGATTGGGTGCGAGCTGTCTTGAGGATTGTGGGTAATGTAGTTTATTTAGTCATTTAGCAGACGCTTTTATCCAAAGCGACTTAAAATGAGGACAACAGAAGCAATCAATTGTAGTATTAAAACAACTAAAAACAGATCCAAAGCTAAAAGCTAAAACTTTATAAATACTACTTATACACATTTTAAAAATAGAGATTAAAGTGAGTAAATAAAAATGACAAATACATACAACACAATTTCAAAACTTAACATTTAAATGAAAAACAAAAAATAAAGCTAAAATCAATTCCAAATATTAAAGAACAAAAGGTATAAGATTATAATAATGATTCTAACAACACTAAGCCAAACACCAAAAAAAACCTCATATGTGTGTTTGTCAACAGTGTTGTGGGTAACGCATTACAAGGTAAGCGTGTTACGAATAAGACCCCCCCCTTACCCTTACTTTTTTCAACGTACTAGTAAAAGTAATGCATTACTTTTTAATTTGCAAGAGAATATCTGAGTTACTTTTTCAAATAAGTAACGCAAGTTACTTTTTTTTCCAATTTATTGACTGACAGCTCTGCTGTCCCCATGTTGAGAGAAATCAGAAGATGTTACTGTAGTTCTAAAATAAATATGAATATGCATTAATTCATCTCACTCACAAAAAAAACGAAAAAACAGATTCAGTATTCCTCAAACTGAATAAAAATAATGCAACTCAGAATAATGACGCAAACCTGCAATAATTAAACGTTAAACAACACAAAATGCTTTATGTATTTAATCCCATTCTATTAACCGATGTCTTCGATGATGCAGTTCAAGCGTACTAATAAGCTAAAATTACTCTAGACAAACATTTGTGAGACTTTTTTTATTGCTGAAGTGTTGAAATGTCTTCTTCTGCATTCTACTGTACTTTCCCTTCAGCCTGAGGCGCATTCATTTCACTTTTGGTGTGAAAAGGCTTTTATATTTGCCAAAAATATAACTTTTTTTTTTTATTTTAAAAACAAACAAGCAAGCAATGTCCAGATTTAAAAAGTAACACAAAAAGTAACGTAACGCATTACCTTCCATAAAAAGTAACTAAGTAACATAATTAGTAGTACTTTTTTATGGAGTAACGCAATATTGTAACGCATTAAAAGTAACTTTCCCCAACACTGACAATAACCATACAAAGAATATATATATATACTGTATATGTACATACACATTTATAAATTATATATATATATTATTTAATTTCCATTTAGTCTGTTGAAGTATTAAAATAACTCAAATGAAATAAAACTAAAACTTAATAAAATACCTAAACAGACATCATAAATTCAGACATAATTGAACTAAAATTAAAATAAATAACAAATACAAAATCAAACGACAGTAGTTTATCACTAATCCTAAAAAATAACACTGCCAAACACACATGCTAAAAAACAACAACTTACTTCCACATAAATGGTTATAAAAACTGAAAGTGAAACGAGTAATAGGAAAGAGGAGAAGTTCTAGTTCTTCAGTGAATGTTACTGTTCAGAATCAGTTTCTCTGTGGAGAAGCACTTAGTTTGGTGTGTGTGTTTGTTTTCGGTTCCTCCCTCATTGGTCCTGAGCAGGTCAGGATGAACGCATGGTCGTCCTCCATCGATCTGTGTGTGTGGAGCAGCCGGCGTTAGACCGATGAGAGCAGCTGTTATCACTGTTAGTGTTACCTTACAATGACTATTACTGAAGAAACTACAGATAGCAGCACACGAGGAGCTCTGGGTTCATTACTCTGTATTATTATAGGTAGTCTGTATATAGACACTTCTGGACTTCTAGAAAGTAAACTTTCTTAAAATACTTACACACTCCTACTAGATGAACTAATTTACTGTTCAAAATGTAGGGGTCAGTAAGATTAAAAGCAATACTTTTATTCAGCAAGGGTGCATTACATTGAAAAAAGTGTCAGTAAAGGCATTCATAATGTTACAAAAAATATATATTTCATATAGTAAGAAAACATAAGAGATAAATGAGAACGTGTGTCCTGAGCAGCAAATCAGATTTCTGAAGATCATGTGACACTGAAGACTGGAGGAATGATGCTGAAAATACAGCTGCGCATCACAGGAATACATTACAGTTTAACAGAGATTCACATAGAAAACAGCTGGTTTAAACCGTTATAATATTTCACAATTGCACTGTATTTTTTATCAAAATAAATGCTGCCCTGAGTAGTAGAAGAGACTTCTTTTAGAAATGTTCTTTTAGAAGCAATGAGCAAATTCCGTCACATCTCAACTAACAAATCATGAAAGTTTGTGCAAAAAAGAATGAATCACAGAGAGAAGTATAACTCGTTTTAAACATAATTTATATTTCATGATGAAATGTATATTTTAAGAAAGTCTTGAAAAGGCATTTTTAAAAGTAGCTGAACTAAATGATGCATGTATTTGCACAAAGTTTTCCAGACATGTTTAATGTGTCCATATGTTAAATGTTTAGTGACTGTAGCTTCTGTAGATGAAGAAACAGCCATTCGGTATACAAGCGTGATTATGTTATGGCTCCAGTTATACAGCTGTACTTAAATGACTTCAGTTATACGGTGTTGTTATATATGTGCATGTATTATACATGAGGAGTTATTTAACTGAGATGCATGAAAAATACATGAAAATGAGACGGGAATCTATGGCTTTAGTGCTTCAGTGCTGCAGACTGTAATGATGCTGGAGACTGAGACGCTGCTTTGCTCCTCATGAGCCGTGAACTAGTGAACGTGTCCAGAGGAAACACAGCCTCCGAGCTGTCAGAGTCAACAAGAGCGGCCGCTGATATCAGAGAAATACTGCAGCGCACACACACACACACACACACGTGCAGGCAAAGCGCTTGACTGTGATTTATGTTTCTCATGGGAATCACGTCTCGCTGTGAAATGAGGAATGAGTTCCATTAGCACACACATGAACATCACACACACACACAGTCGGTCAGCTATCCTTGTGGGGACTCTCCAAAGGCGTAATGGTTTTTATACTGTAAAAACCGTATATTCTATTTTTTTTGGGGGCCCCCCCTAGCACAACCCTACCACAAAACATAACACAACAGGAGACGTCTGCATTTTTTAGATTTCAAAAAACTCATTCTGTATGTTTTATAAGCTTTTGTACCCGTGGGGACCACAATTTAGGTCCCCCCCGTGACACGAGTCCCCATGAGTCTGAGTGTAGTCAGGTTTAAGTCCCCACAAGGATATATAAACAGTACACACACACACACGCTCCCTCACTACCCACACACACACAATATGCAGGAAACACCACCACATAAACACCTCACACTCGCATCACACACACACACACCACATCACCTCACTCACTTACACACAACAACATAAACAACCACACAAACGCATGAACACCCACACAATCACATGAGCATCACACACACACACACCACACACACACGCATGAACATTAACACACACAAACACACCACACAGACACTTACACACACACACAAACACTCCACTAATCTCTCCCCACAACACACACAACACACACACGCATTGAACAAAAAATAAACACCAAACACTCGCATGAGCATCACCCACACACAACGCATGGCATCAACATCACAAACACAAACACACACACACTCACACACACACACACACACGCATGACCGGATATATGCACACTATATTACGTCTGATGTTTGCGTCTCTTCAGGACGAGCGACGGATGAGAGGCTGCGTCAGAAGATTAGAGCTGTGCAGCAGACAAGCAGAGAGAGACCGACAGAAAAAACACAGAGAGAGAGACAGAAAAACTGTGTGTGTGTGTGTGTGTGTGTGTGAGATGAGAGAGAGAGAGAGAGAGAGATGACCGGGGACGAGAGAGAGGAGAGGAGGAGAGAGAGAGAGCGCAGTAAAGGGGCGTTTTATGGCGCCATAAAGAACAGATAAAGATATGGGTAGTTTTACTGAGTGTGGTCCATCAGTCCATCACTCTTTAACTCTTGTCTTGCGCTCTAGAGGTCATCTTAAAGAGACAGCTCACCCAAAATCAGCATTCTGTCATCATTTACCCTCGTCATGTCGTAACACACCTTACTTTCTTCTCTGAAACAATGAAGAAAATATATTGAGAATATTTCCTCCATGTTTCTGTTCATGCATTGGATATCAATGTTCTTCAGAATATCTGCTTTTGTGTCCCACATAGAAAGAAAGTCAGTTTCACTATAGAATACTACTTGATCAATAAGTCATGTGTTTTTCTTTTTTTTTCATTAACTCATCACCATTGAAATTGTTTACATTAATTTGTTATACAAGATACAGAATTTTAGAACATTTGATTTATAATTCAACTTTTAAGGCAGCAACTGAACTTGAATTAGATGGAATTTCTAACAGAGTTGGTAACAACACGAAGATGAGTAAATGATGACAGAACGAGGGTTTTATGCTGAACCTCCATTTAATGCATCATTAACATTCATAATGCCTTGTAATACACACACAGAGCAACACATGATGACTTACACAGATCTATTAATAATTATATGTGTGCATTCATGATAGACTTCTGATGTTTCTGCCGGCAGTATGAAATTAAGTAACTGTGAGTATCACTTTAATTCCCTTCATTTTACTATTAAGTTCACAAAGAACATTTTAATTAGACTAGTTTCATAATCATTCTACTCTCTTAACTCATGCATATGATTCGTTGTGTGTTTGTAATGAGCTAAACCTCACATATTATATTATTCGTATAATATTATGTTTTATTGTTAGTATAATATTTTATTATTTAAACATGGCAAAACCTTTGTGTTAGGGTGTACTTAATAACTAGCTGTACTTCAAAACAATAGAATATTATGAGTGTTTTATGGTCAAATGTGTGTTTGGATATGAATCATATACAGTATATAATCACATGTAACATGATGGTCTGAACAGTATCAGTGTTTGTAGTCTCTCAAGGGATTGTGTAGCAGATCTCTCTCTCACACACACACACACACACACACACACACACACACACACACACACAGTGGTTTTCCCTGTAAGCTCTCCAGCAGTGTATTTGATGGATTATTGTGGGATTACGGAGGGAATGAGGATACAATAACTGTAATCCAGACGACACGTCAAAACATCAAACTCTGTGACAGGAGCAGTGTTGTGTGTGTGTGTGTGTGTGTGTGTGTCATCAGTGACGTTTATAGATGATGTAATCAAATTACATTACACAAGTGCAATACTAAAACAGTTTTTTTTTTTTAAAGTTTATTGCAAAATACTCATCATGCAGTCATGATGTATGGGAGTGGCTGAGCTCATTTACTGCAGTTTTCATTTCCATGGTAACCGTCTTCTCTGATTAGTGGGGCTGTCTTGAGGATTATGGGTAATGTAGTTCTTCAGCTGTAGTGGTTTTTGACGACAAACCCAGGTACATTCCAGAGCTCGATTCATCTCGACAGTGCCGCTCAGAGATGAGGATCATTCTGGAGCAGAGACAGACTCTACATCATCCTGATTTCAGATGATAACGTATGGGAAAGTATCAGGAGAAGAGAGGACTTCAGATGTGTTTCTCAGTCAGTATGAGCTCATGAAGTCCCTTTTAAAAAACAAGTACACTTTAGAATGCATATTACATAAGTATATTCTTTTAACATCTATTATTTAAGTGCGAACTTAATGGCATGTTTTAGGCACTTTATGTTATTTGCAATTAAATGAAAACGTATTAGATCTATAGTTTAAATTCATATTAAATGCAATTAGCTGACATTTAGAGCGTTTTTGACCCACTTAAGTAACACTTAAGCACATCTTTATATGTAATTTCATAATTCTATTGTCTTTGAAATATGGTTAAAGTACTGCTGAATGTACTGATGAGCATTCATGAATAATTAAAATATACTACAGTTAAGCTATTTACTTGTGCTTTAGTATGTTAATCAACACATCAAAATAAGTGTACTTCTTTGAAATGACAAAAGATTATTAAACAATGAATTTCATATATTTTAAAGTGTACTTAAGTGTTTAGAAACAGTCATCAAAGGGGCTGTTTACACCTGGTCACTTCATTTGTTTTGTCTGATCAGATAGCTATCCGATCATGAAAAGACCAGGTGTAATGCCCTCCGAAACGCATTCGAGACGGATAGAAATCCGATGGCTCAAACCTCTTCAGGAGGTTGTCTGGGCCGCATTCCAGATGAAACTGGACATGTGTAAATGCATCTGGTTGTTGAAACCCCACATGTAAATTTTACTCCTCCCAAAATGTTAAAAGAATAAACGTGCGAGATCGTGTTATAAGCTATATGACATTATAATCAGATATGACTGCGCTAATGCCCAATGTGTCTCTCTTTAAGTCACTTAAGTGGCCTTTTGTTTCATTCATATATCTACAAGTTTTTTTTTTTTTATAATTATTTCTGTCATAACAACTCTCGGAGAGTTTAGCATTGTAATATACATGAGAATGTTAATGTATTTGGTCTTGGTGGACTAGATCTGCTACGCTGCTGCAGAGCAAGTACCAAGACTTGCTACTGCCAATTAGTCATGGGCCGGTATGAGATTCTGACGGTATGATAACCTTAGATAAAAATTTCACGGTATCACGGTATTGTCGTTACAGCTTTAAAATGTGTTATTTTTAAATGTCTGGGTAAAAAAACTACTTTTTTTCCCCCACTGAACACATTTTATTTTTAAGAAACCTATAGAACATTTTGGAACAGTAAACATGTCAGGCTAAATAATTAGAATAATTATTCTTAAACCTGCAGCTCAACAATAATCAGAACATTAATAAATTATTTTCTGTAAAAAAAAAATCCCTATAAATGAAAAAAATGCAGCCACTTAAGTGAGCCTAAACCTTCAGCTCAATAATCAAAAATATAATCAAGACATAATTTCTGTAAAAAATAAAATAATTAATAAAAAATGCATGCATAAACCTGCAGCTCAACAAGGTTTTTGGAGACATGCTCGCTTTCTACACATTCATCTTTCAGTCCAAGTTATGATGCAGGAATGCTCACCTTTCCCGGATTAAGTTTGGAGCTATGGTTTGGAGCGGTGAGTTACGAGGATGTGTGCACATACACACTAAGGAAACGAGAGAGCGCGAGTGTCACCCACGCACACAACACACACACACACACACACACACACACACACACACACACACTCTCATCCTGAGCACACACCCAACATTGGCAAAGTTTTTTGTTTTTTTTTTTTAAATGTCATGATTGTTTAACAATGGCAGGAGGCTTAAAAGTATAGACGTGATACCAGCTAAATTAAATTATTGTACTAAATCGCAGAAACCTAGTACTTTAGTCTGCTATTCCTTGCTCTGTGAAGTAACGTGAGGGAGGAAACTAGTTGACGTTAGCTAGTTAATTAGCCATGTTATCTGCCTCGGTAGCAAGCCAAATAGTATTTATTTCAACACTGAAACAAACGGCGGGTGGGTCTCTATCTTGTTCGGGGGTGAAAGAGGGAGAAATTAAGATGACACAGATATATAGTTTATGTTCGACTTGGAAGTATTTATTTAGCGATCTGCGCTAAAACGTCATCTGTACGGAACATCATTGTGTACGGAACATGGTTAGTCTACGTTACCCGAAATATTCCCATACGACAGACTTCGTCTTTTTCGACGGGGGAAAAAGTTCCAGGGATTCAACTCCTTCGGCCATCCTACACACAGGTGACTCCGCTCGCACCAACCGGAGGGGGAGGGGTCGTGTGACTCGCTTCGCTCTTCGCTGCACAAAACTGAGGGAGTCCTGCATTTTCCGTCTTTGACGACACGTAAAAAAACAGCGCATACCGCAGGAAACGGTATAACGGAAAATATTATTGGTTTTTGAACCGTGACTTTTTTCCCAACCACTGTATACCTTGAAACCGGTTATCGTCCCATGCCTACTGCCAATACATCCACAGCATGCTGCTGTGAGCATGTAAGAAATATTGCTGCAGCAAATACAGATACATGAAATAACCCTCCACAAAGCAGGAGACATAGAGGGGACAATACAAGCCAAAACAAGAACAAACACCCCCCAACAAGCAGATCTATCGCCAAGACATCTGTACTGTTGCTGCTCCAAAGAGCCATGTGAACCGCATGTATTACGATCTATGTGTGCGTACTGTAGTGGCCTATGACTTGTGAACCTTGGCTACCATGCCGACCAACTTAACAATAGTGGCCTATGACTATGTGAGCTTGGCTACCACGCCGACCGGCTTAACAATAGTGGCCTATGACTATGTGAGCCTGGGCTACCACGCTGACCGGCTTAACAATAGTGGCCTATGACTATGTGAGCCTTGGCTACCACACTGACCGCTTTTAACAAATTGTCGAATTGACTATGGTGAGCCGTTTTTCTACCACGCTGACTCGTCTTAACAATAGGGGCCTATGACTATTTGACCTTTGGCTACCACACTGACCGGCTTACATATGGCTATGACGATGTGAGCCTTTGCTAACCAGCCGCCGACTTAAAACTATGTCCTATGACTAGTGTAGTCCCCCCTGGGCTACCACGTCCACTCGCTTAACAATAGTGGCCTATGACTATGTGAGCCTGGGCTACCACGCGGACCGGCTTAACAATAGTGGCCTATGACTATGTGAGCCTTGGCTACCACGCTGACCGCTTAAACATAGTGGGCCATCTGGACGGTGCACTGACACCAACACTAGAGTGACACAACAGCAGATTGCCATATGAAGGAACACACACACACCACACCACACACACACAGAGTGCTGCTCGAACCTCTGTCGATATCCAAGAGATCCTTTCCCACATCCCCTGGGGCATCATATCCCATCTGCCCTGGGAGTGTCCCTCGCCTCGTCTCTAAGTGTTCAGGTCTATGTTGGTCTCTGCGCTCCCACTTTCCTCAGAGTATAGATCAGTTGTTCTCAACCCGCGGCCCGTCACGAATTCAAATGTGGCCCACCATGCTGAACACAATTTTAAAAAATACTTTGTTTTACAATTAATTTTAGTTTTTACTTTAATTTAAAAATGTACTAAATAAATATATTCTATAGCCTAATGTTTTTATGTAAAAATTTTGTTTTTCATATATTATTTTTAGACATGAGCAGACCTGTAGCCGACTCACGTAATTAACGTTACGCATTTAACGAACACTTACAAGCGCGCACTTTGGCAGAATTAAATTCAAATAGAATTCAGTCATCAGCAGCCATTAGTTCGGTAAAACTGAGCATCAGAATGGACACATTTGTTAAGGGAGAAAAACGAAATGTGGAAAATACCAGCGAAAGAACGCATACAAACAAGAGTAGTCGCAGTGTCACAGTGAAGGTAGGAGAGTGTTACTCATTTCGAGCCAAATTTCACAAAATTGGTCATCTCCCGACAGCATCAGGTGTTTTATTAATGTGAGTAGAATTATTTATTTCAATAAATGTAATCGTTTTGATATCATAATATTTAGGCTATAATATTATGAATCTGGTTGGTTTGTATTGGTGACGTAATATGCACTTGGTCCATAGTGCGGCCCAGTGGAAAAAAAGGTTGAGAACCACTGGTCTAGAGTGATAATCATAACAAGTTTCATGATTTGAATTAATTAGACATGCTTTTTGATTAATAAAATTTAATTTAATCATTAAAACAGAGTCCAGAAAACTTAAAACGGGGCGAGTAAGTAAGTAAATCAATAAACAAATCCAGGAAAATTACATGGAAGACATTTGGGAAAAAATAAATAAAATGGAATTTGGGGATAATGTCTATTTCATAGGGCCTTAAGCCTTTTTCTTTCAATTTTTTTTTTTTATGTAATCAATTGTTGTTTAAATGTTGTAATTTTCGCATGGTTTTTTCGACATCGTTTTTAAATTACTAAAGTTTAATGTAACCATCAAAATGGAATTAAAACATGAAAAATTATCCAGAAAAAATGAATGAATATAAATAAATAATGTATTTATTAAAACATATTTTAGACGAAGTCGGCAACACCAAGCTCCAAAAGTATCAAAATTAATTTTTAAAGCCTGCGCCTAGCATATGTGACGTTTCGAGCATATGTTTTTTAGTCGAGCACCCATTTGAGATCGATGTGCGTGCTTTTGCTTGCTCGTCATTAAAACATATTTAAAACATTAAAATAAATGATGTAATTTGCAAAACAAAATAATTATAAAACTGAATTTTGGAAAAAATGAGACTGATTTCACAGTGCCCTGAGCACACTGCTGGTAGGAGTTTGGAGGTTTTTGATGGAAAATAGCTGTCCATCTTTCAGAAGAAGTCAAAGCTGGTCTGGGCTGGAGTCCACCGAACCGCAGGACTCTTTCTGCAGTGAATGTGAGCTCATGACCCAGACCACATCCAGACCGGATCAATACTGAACAAACGATGGATGAGCTCGAGATCTTTAGTGTTCTTCTCTTCATCACACGCTCTGCAGGACTTTCCTTTGACAGCCTGTAATTTCATTTTTGTTTGTGTGTGTGTGTGGAGAGCGAGTGGTTGTGTGTGCCAGAGAAGCATGTGTGTGAGAGAGTGTGTGTGTGTGTGTGAGACAGAGTGTGTGTGTGTGAGAGAGAGTGTGTGTGTGTGAGTGAGTGTGTGTGTGTGTGCGAGAGAGAGAGTGTGTGTGTGTGTGTGTGTGTGTGTGGTGAGAGAGAGTGTGTGTGTGTGTGAGTGTGTGAGTGAGTGTGTGTGTGTGTGTGTTGTGTGTGTGTGAGAGAGAGAGTGTGTGTGGGTGTGGTTTGGTTTGAGTGTGAGAGAGACGTGTGTGTGTGGAGTGAGGTGTGTGTGTGTGTGTGTGTGTAATTGTGTGAGAGAGATTGTGTGTGTGTGTGTGTGTGTTTGAGCGAGAGTGTGTGTGAGGTGTGTGTGTTGTGTGTGAGAGTGTGTGTGTGTGTTTTCATGGCTACTCAATA
>JADLZN010003652.1:117500-202500 GCA_018155175.1 Sinocyclocheilus anophthalmus | reverse complement strand
TCAGAAACGTCACTTTAGAACTAGTAACAAAGGAACGTTGAGTTGCTTCATTAAAATCATATTGTATTATTTAATTAAAAGCTCACTGTATTATGTAGAGTATTGTGAGAGAGAGATGGACTGAGCGAGAGTGTGATTACCTGCATCTGATACAGCATTCATTAAGCTCAATCTCATATTCACAATAAAACATTAGTTTGAATGTCCGCTGAGGAAAGCGATATCTTTGTCGTACTCTCCTTTCATCTGTTAAGAGTGATTTCCGATGAGAGCGCTGCTCAGTGCATTTCTTAACTGCGTCTTACAAGCTGTTGTTGAAAGTAAAAATTAGTCCGTTTTAGTTTCTTTCAACATAAAAGTCTTGAACGCTGACTTGTAAAACAGTCTCGTCGCCATCTAATGGCGGAGCAATGTCACAAAAATCACATACGACACACACACACACTGTTTGCCCAATTACTAATCTACCTATGGGTATAAAATATTTTGGAGGTTATGAATAAATCAAACCAACAACCAACACCATAATAAAAAGACATGCTCTGAAATACAGCATTAAAGTTACATAAAATATAACGTGATGAGATTTTGCCCTCAGCCGAAACTATTTGCTCTGGAATAAATTATAGATTAGTGAGAGCAAAGACTGCTCGTCAGATTTATTATGTATTGATCTCATGTTTATCCACTATAGAGACATCAGAGCCCGTGGCAAATTCCAGAAGACCCCCGATGTGCCGAAGGCCTGACGGATGCTCTCTGTGGCAATTTTCAAATCATATGTTATCTTTACTTAACAAACCATACCTATTCTGAAGGTCTTAACAAGCGACACGTCTAGTCTCAACAAAACTCCTTACAAATACATTCGTGACCACAAAAAAACAGTATCTGGTTTTAAATTGACGGGATTTGGGCATTGCCCAGGCATCACGCGCCTAGTGATACAAGACGGGAATAGGGCGTTTCCTGGAGCGCGGGGGCGATACCGATCAGCATACTATCATCTCAAAAAACATCGCAAGAATTAGAGGTTTTGTTTCCAGTCAAGACTTGGAGAAACTTGTTCATGCCTTTATCACCAGCAGGGTGGACTATTGTAATGGTCTCCTCACCGGCCTTCCCAAGAAGACCATTAGACAGCTGCAGCTCATCCAGAACGCTGCTGCCAGAATTCTGACTAGAACCAGAAATCTGAGCATATCACACCAGTCCTAAGGTCCTTACACTGGCTTCCAGTTACATAAAGGATAGTTTTTAAAGCACTATTACTTGTTTATAAATCACTCAATGGCCTAGGATACATCGCAGATATGCTCACTGAATATAAACCTAACAGACCACTCAGATCATTAGGATCGAGTCAGCACCAAGGGCTCACACAAAACAAAGGGAATCTGCTTTTAGAGATCAGATGTGCTAACACATTTAAATCTAGACTCAAAGCTCATCTGTTTAGCTGTGCATTTACTGAATGAGCACTGTGGTTTTCTATTGTTTTAAAATGTATTTATTTAGATTGCATTCATCTAAAAAAGTGTTTTTGCCCGCTCCCCATGATCTGAGAGTAGCTTTATTACGTGTCATGAGCATTCAAGAATTGTATTTTATTATTGTATTTGTCCTCATCCACATTCTGCAGTAGAGACGAGGTTTGAAACCCTGACCTTTGAGTTGCAGCACAGATCTCTTCTGCTAACAGCTTTAGCGCCGCCGGCTGCGTCGTCTCTACAGCAGCGGTTCTTGTGCGCTAAAGTCCCCGCGTACCGCCGCACAAACGCCTGCTGTTCTCTGGAATGTCATTTAGCCGAGACTCTATCACACATAATTAGCATTTAGATAATAGCAGACACTTGGCATTTTTAATTACGGCTGGCCTTTGAGCGTAGCATGAACACCGCGAGCTTTACTTCAATCCAGTAGCAGAAGAAGAGTTTCCAGAGCGTCCGAAGTGACGAGATACGTTTGATGAAGCGCCGCGCTCGCAGAGATCGAGTAAAGGTCATGCGACGATTACATGATATCATGACACGACCATCTCTGTGTGTGTGTGTGTGTTTTATTTTAGCTGCTTGCCCAGACTTTGCTCTTTCATAACTCTTTTTCCCATTTATGTTTCATTTAAGTGTTAACTTTTATAAATATGAATTTGCATACAGTAAGACTATACCATGTGAAAAATAAGTGTGCGTAATTGTACTGAATGTGCACTTGCAGAATACTTCAAATCTTCAAATTATAGACTTTTTTTAAAAGTGGTTTTAAATGTATGATATTGGCGAAATAACTTAAGTGACTTAAAGAGAGACTTTCATGACTGTGTTTCTAAACACACTTAAGCACACTTTTAAAAAGTGACTGGTGTAATGTCAAATTGAAAGATTTGCTTTAAAGAATATTTTTAATAATTTTCTCTCATGTTTTAAAGAAGTGCACTCACTTTGATGTGTTGACTAAAGCTCGTGTAAAGAACTTATCATTTTAACTGTAGTGTGTTATTCAATATTACATTTAAAGTTAACAGATTTTAAATGCACTAAATGTACAAATATATCGAAAAACATGACATACAAGTTTCAATAGAAATGACGTTAAAGTATATTTTAGTTTGCCATAAATGCTCATCAGTACATTCAGCAGTACTTTTTTCAAAGACAAGAGAAGCAATTATGAAATTACATGTAAAGATGTACTTAAGTCCTACTTAAGTGGGTCAAAACACTCTAAAGTTCAGCTGATTGCATCTACTTAACTACAATATTTAAAATTCCTAATACATTTTCATTGCAATTCAATTTCATTGCAGTTAACGTCTAATTAGTTGTCTAAAACATTACATTCAGTTCACACACAAGCATATTCTTTTAAAACCCATTATTTTCTAATAAATGCTCGTTTTATGAAGCTATGCTTAAGTGTACTTCATTTCACAAGGATAGAACAGTAAAACAGATGTAGAGAGCAGCTCAGATCATTAGATGAGAACTGCTTGAACTGAAAATATCAAACACACACACACACACCCTCTCTTCTCTCTTCTCACACACACTACACACAAATACACCACCTTCCTTCTTTTCTCTCCTAAACACACACACACACACACTCTCCTCTCACACACACACACAACACACAAACACACTTCTATCTCTCGCTCACACACACACACACACACACACACGCTCTCTCTAACACACACACACACACACATAAACAAACACACACACTCTCTCTCTCTCTCACCCACACACACACTCTCTCTCGCTCCCACACACACAACACACACACACACACTCTCTCTCACACACACACACACACAACAACACACACACACACACTCTCTCTCTGTCTCTCACACATACACACACACACACACACACACACACTCTCTCTCTCTCTCTCTCTCTCTCACACACACACACACTCTCTCTCGCTCACACACACACACCACACACACACTCTCTCTCTCTCTCGCTCACTCACTCACTCACTCACATACACACTCTCTCTCTCACTCACACACACACAACACAACACACACTCTCTCTCTCTCTCTCTCTCTCTCACACACACACACACACACACACACACACACTCTCTCTCTCTCTCACACACACACACCACAAACACACTCTTCCCTCTCACACACACACACACCACACACACACTCTTCTCCTCTCTCTCTCACTCTCACAAAACACACACCACACACCACAAACACTACTCTCTCTCTCTCTCTCTCTCCCCCCCACACACACACACCCACACACAACACACACAGCACACACACACACTCTCGCTCTAACACACACACACACACACACACAACATCTCTCTCTCGCAAACACACACACACACAGGATTGAGAGTTAAAGTGTCTCTTGGTCACTGTCGCAATCGGGTCAGTCAGATGTTGAAGGCCATACGGTGAGCTCTGACCTCTGGATGCTGTTCTCTTTTACACTGAAGTTGTCAGATGCTTTCCCACTGACGAAGAAACAAGACACGGTGTGTGTGTGTGTGTGTGTGGTGTTTATTAATGTAACTTCACGTAACACTTTATCTTAAACACTTATAATAGACTGCATTGCGTCATTTCCAGCATCTGGCTGGAGGAGGGGAGGGTTTTTCAGATGTGTTAATCGGAGGTCAGAGCAGCAGGCACATCATGAGAATTGAATCAGAATTTTTTTTTTGATCAGCACAGAGAAAAGCTAATGCATAATCTATGATTAAAATGCGTTTATTTGCTAACACGGCGAGGAGATGTTGGACACACTGAGCCGTAATGTTTACCCCAGTCTCAGTATTAACACAGTCAAAGCCCACAGCTGATATTGATGATTTGCATAAATGTTAATGAGGAGCACAAACGACCCCGAGGTTCACCAGAGACGTGCACTGAGACTTTCCCTCCTCCTGCTTTGGCGTGTGAATGAATTGATGTGATTTTCAGTTGAGTCCGTCTCTCTCTCTGGATCAATGTCAGACAGATGAGTAACAAGAGGAGAAAAAAACACGGCCATTTTCTTGTTTATTTACAAATCGCCTGCCAACGTGGGCGACATGCGGTATTACTTATCTGTCAGATTTCTAGAGAGCGTGTGTGTGAGTGTGATGAAAATCCGTATTCAACAAAGAACCGGCTCATCGGGAACAGATACAAAACACACATAATGGATGTGTCTGTCTCTCCGTCCGTCTCGCTCTCCCAACAAAAGCTGCGGAGGAAAGCGGTGCGAGCACGAGATCTGAACTGTTAATTAATCACACAAATATTACACAGACTGGCGTCTCGCTGCTGAATGCGTGCGTTTGCAGCCGAAATGAGCTCATAAAGGCCTGGCCCGAGCCAGAGATGCTATCGTGAACGGAAATAGCAAGCGTGTGCATTGGTCAGCGGGCGACGAGCGCGAGCCAAATCTGACTTCCGCTCGTGAGCAAGAGTCCAGCCGGCGTTTGTACCGCGGTAATAATGAAGAGGTTTCACTGCGAAACCTGCTTCATCTCAATGAGAGTGTTTTACTTGCATTAGTAGAAGAAACTGATTGCAAACAGCACAGGGCATCTTCTGATAGTTAACAATATGCATTTAGCTCCTTATTAGCTTGTACATTTACATATTTGAATGGTGAGTTTGTGATGAGCTCAAAACAAGTGTGGTGTGTGCCCCTGTGTGTGTTGTGTGTGTTGTGTGTGTTGTGTGTGTTGTGTGTGTTGTGTGTGTTGTGTGTGAGTGTGTGTGTGTGTGTAACAGCTGTCTGGTGTGTGTGTGTGTGTGTGTGAGTGTGTGTGTGTGTGTGTGTGTGTGTGTGTGTGTGTGTGTGTGAGTGTGTGTGTGTGGAGAGTGTGTGTGTGTGAGAGTGTGTGTGTGTATGTGTGTGAGTGTGAGTGTGGTGTGTGTGTGTAGTGTGGGCGTACTTGAGAGGTGGGTGTGTGTGTGAGTCGTGTGTGTGTGTGGGTGTGCTTGTGGGAGTGTGAGTGTGTGTGTGTAAGAGAGTGTGTGTGTGAGTGTGTGTGTGTTGTGTAGAGAGGGTGTGGGTGTGTGTGTGTGAGTGTCGATTGTGTTGTGTGGTAAAGAGAGTGTGCTGTGGTGTGAGTGTGAGTGCCACCTGTGTATGTGTGTGTGTAATTGTGTGTTTGTGAGTGTGTGTGTGTGGGTGTGTGTCGGTGTGTGTGTGTGTGTGTGTGTGTGAGAGTGTGTGTGTGTGTGTGTGAGTGTGAGTGTGTGTGAGAATGTGTGTAAGGGTGTGAGGGTGAGTCTGGTGTGTGAGTGTGTTGGAGTGTGTGGTGTGAAGTGAGTGTGTGTGTGTGTGGTGTGTTGTGTGTGTGTGTGTGTAGAGAGTGTGTGTGTGTGTGGTGTGTGAGAGAGTGAGTGTGTGTGAAAGAGTGAGTGTGTGTGGGTGTGTAGAGAGTTGGTGTGTGTGAGTGTGTGTGGTGTGCGTGTTGTGGTGTGTGGTAAGAGAGAGTGTGTGTGTGTGTGTGTTGGTGTGTTTGTGAGTGTGTGTGTGTGTGAGTGTGGTGTGGTAAGAGAGTGTGGGTTGCCCTGAGTGTGTGTTGGTGGGTGTGTGTGTGGGTGTGGTGTAAGAGAGAGTGTGTGTGTGTGTGTGTGTGGGTGTGTGGAGTCGTGCGTGTGTGTGTGTAAGAGAGTGTGTGTGTGTGTAAGAGAGAATGTGTGTGTGTGTGTGTGAGTGTGAGAGAGTGTGTGTGTGTGTGTGAGAAGAAGTGATGGTGTGTGGGGGTGTGTGTGTGTGAGTGTGTGTGAGTTAGTGAGTGTGTGTGAGTGTGTGAGTGATGTGTGTGGGTTGATAAGAGTGTCGTGGAGTGTGTGTGTGTAAGAATGAGAGTGTGTGTTAGGTGATTTTGAGATTTTTTAAACATTGTTAAAAGTATTATTTAATGGTTCACATTGTTGCTGATTTATTTATTTAACTCTGCTGTCATTTATTATTATTTGTTACATCAAGGTGTATGCCGTGCCTTCAAGCTTTCTTACTCGTTTTGCTAATAAACGTTCTAAGTTTCTTATTTATTTGTTTATATATTATACATTTACTTATTTCCAGTTTTGTATACCAATTAAACTTTATGCAAGTTATTTGTTATTTTATATTAGGCATAGCCTGCCCTATAGCATGGTGTATTTTTATTTGTTTTGTTAATAAAAGTCCTATGTTTTATATATAGGCTAAAGTGAGTTTGACGTTGTATTTTGTTGTTGCATTCAAGCAATTGACGCCGAACTGCTGCTAATTTGAAAGTGAAAGTAAAATGCTCACGCCGCTTTTGCAAGCTATTTAAATGCGAAGGAAAGCGAGGAAAAGAGGGAAAGCCCCGCTCCCGCGGTGATACCGGTATTACCGGTGTTGTCACACGTCGATTAACCGGTGGGAAAATTTCCTCACCGTCACAACCCTATGTGTTGTGTTTCATGTGCGTGTGTGTGTGGGTGTACTGGTATTGAATCACGTTAGGGGAATGTATACACAAGGATCGTTTAGTAAATACCATAAAATTTTGACCTTGTGGGGACATTTTGAGGTCCCCATGAGGAAACAAGATTATAAATCACACAGAATGAAGTGTTTTAAGAATGTGAAATGCCTGTAGTTTTGTGTGAGGGGCAGGTTTAGGTGTAGGGTTAGTGTAGGGCAATAGAATATACGGTCTGTACAGTATAAAAAACCATTACGCCTATGGAGAATCCCCATAAAAACATGGAAACAAAAAGTGTGTGTGTGTGTGTGTGAGTGTGTGTGTGTGTGTGTGTGTGTGTTTGTGGGTGTTTGTGTGTGTTTGTGGGTGTTTGTGTGTGTTTGTGTGTTGTGAGAGTGTGTGTGTGTGTGTGTGTGTGTGTTGGAGTTGCGTGTGTGTGTGTGGGTGTGTTGTGTGTGAGAGTGTGTGAGTGTGGGTGTGTGTTGTGTGTGTGTGTGAGAGTGTGGAGTGTGGGTGTGTGTGTGTGTGAGAGTGGTGTGTGTGTGTGTGTGTGTGTGTGTGTGTGTGTGTGTGGGTGTGTGAGTGTGTGTGTGTGTGTGGTGGAGGTGTGTGAGTGTGGGGGGGGGGCTGTGTGTGTTGGTGGTTTGTGTGTGCGAGGATGTGTTGAGTGTGTGTGTGTGTGTGTGTGGGTTGTGTGTGTGTTGTGTGTGTGTGAGAGAGAGTGTGTGTGAGAGTGTGTGAGGGTGTGTGTGTGTGTGTGTTGTGATGAAGAGTGTGTGAGTGTGTGGTGTGGTGTGTGTTGTAGTGTGGGTGTGTGTGCGTGTGTGCACGTGTGTTGTGTGAGTGGTGTTGTTTGTGTGTGGTGTGTGTGAGAGTGTGTGTGTGTGAAAGAGAGTGAGTGTGTGTGTGTGTGTGAGAGTGTGGAGTGTGTGTGGTGTGTGTGTGGGTGCGTGCGTGGTGCACGTGTGTGTGTGAGTGCGTGTGGGTGTGTGTGTGTGTGTGTGAGAGTGTGTGAAGTGCGGGTGTGTGTGTGTGTGGTGTGTGTGTGTGAGGAGTGTTGAATGTGTGTTGTGTAGTGTGTGCGTGAGAGTGTGCGTGTGTGTGTTTAACACAGCGCTCAGCACTTATTGATTCCCAAGTCAAAAGCTTATTAAGGCAAAACACTACAATGAACAGGGTAAAAAATGATTTCACCACACTTGCCCAGCTGATCTAATCACAGAGCATTACAACATGGCACTGCATTACAAGTTTTCTGAAATTGTACATTTTAAAATGCAAATTGTGCATTATCTAATTAATCACCAATTTACTGCATGGACTTTTCTGACCATTGGATAAAGGCAGGTTCAAAATTTTAATTTGATGTTGTTGACATATTAGAGTTAAATATTTTTCCAGAGGAATTTTCTTTGAATCCCTCCATAAATCAGAAAATATGGGGAAGAATATGCATTTTCACCTTGTTTTTAGTAATTAGATGTTCTGTAATTCACTTGTGAATGGTATATGAACAAACCCCTTAATAAAAACCTTCAGAATATAGAGAGGAATAAAACTGTATGTTTTGGTGTATGTAAGTGATACTAAAGTGGAGAAACAAACTCTTTAAGAGCATGTATTGAAACTGAAACCTGTAGACACATATTTGTAAGTGCAACAAATGTGACCCTGGAGCACAAAAGGTCAATTTTTCAAAATTGAGATTTATGCATCATCTGAAAGCTGAATAAATAAGCTTCCAGTGATGTATGGTTTGTTAGGATCGGACAATATTTGGCTGAGATACAACTATTTGAAAATCTGGAATCTGAGGGTGCAAAAAAATCTAAATATTGAGAAAATCATCTTTAAAGTTGTCCAAATGAAAGTTCTTAGCAATGCATATTACTAATCAAACATTAAGTTTTGATATATTTACGGTAGGAAATTTACAAAATATCTTCGCAGAACATGATCTTTACTTAATACCCTAATATTTTGGCATAAAAGAAAAATTGTATAATTTTGACCCAAACAATGTTTTTTTTTTGGCTATTGCTACAAAAATCCCCCAGCGACTTAACACTGCTTTTGTGCTGCAGGGACACAATAAATGCTTAAATGTGTGTTCTGGTTTATTTCTTTCCCTTTTATTTCTTTCGTGGAGCAAAACAGACCTCAAAACTGAGCAGTGCATGAAAAGACCTGTCGTGTTGTGCTTTAAAATGCAAAGCCGTGTGTTGATGATTACTCTGTGTTCTGATGGATTGATTGCTGTGTGTCTCTCTCTGCAGGTTGTGAGAGCGTTGCAGGAGCGTTGTGAGCTGGCACACTCCGCGGGTGAGTCGTAACATCATGCCTGTGCCAAGCGTCTGTGTAGCGTTACCCTCCGTCCGACACTGTCTCCTGCTGCTCACCGCCTGTGTCCTGCTCTCCAGCGCCGAGTGTAAGTCTCACTTTAACTGCATGCTCTCTGTCTCCATCTGACCCGAACACAGCTGATCGTGATGCAGAATCTCCAGAGTCTGTAGAGCGGCCTGACAAACCTAAAAGCTTTATAGTCAAGGTGCAAGAAAAAAAAAAAGATGCTGGAAAATAACAAGCACCGATGTGCATTACAGGACTAGATGAACACACACAGTAAACCACGGCTAAAACTGATTTAAAACAAAACATTTGAAGACTCCTCAATTAGTGTTTATATTTACTATTATTTGCTAGTGCTGTTAAACAATGAATCGCGATTAATCGCATCCAAAATACAAGTTTTTGTTTACATAATATATGTGTGTGCTGTGTATATTTATTATGTATATATAAATACAACACACATGCAATTATATATTTTAAGAAAAATATTGTTTACGTTTAATATATTAAAATATTGTAGAATAATAATAAATTATTGACTGACATATATGCAGTGTGTAAATTCACGTAAATATTTTCATAATATATACTGTATGTGTCTGTATTTACATATGCATAAAATATAACAGTACACACTTATATATTATGTAAAGAAAAACTTTTATATTTGGATGCGATTAATCGTTTTCCAGCACTAATCTTACCAATTCATAAGAGTATAGACATGATATATACTGTTGTGGAAAAGAAGTTTCACCTTGAGCATACATTGGGTGGCAGAAATATCGACTTTAAAAGAATATACTTAAGGTGTGAACTGAATGTAATGTTTTCGGACACTTAATTGCATATTAATTGCAATTAAATGAGAATTTATATACAGTTTGGAGTTTATATTAAATATAAATCGAAGCTGAACTTTAGTGTTTTTTGACCCACTTAAGTACATCTTAATACACTTCTTTATAGGCAATTTCAAATTTACTCTTTGTCTTTGAAATATGGTTAAAGTACTGCTGAATGTGCATTTAAGATCAACTCAAATATAACAGACTATATAAAAGATTATTAAAACATATTTATTTAAAATAAAATGTTTAATTTGCCATTATTACAAAAGTCACTTTTTAAAAGTGTACTTAAGTGTGTTTCCAGTCCTTAAGGTTGTCTTTTGTTCTATTATTGGTTGTGTTTGAGGAGGAAAAAAGATATTTTTTTTTTTAAATTGAGATTTAGACATCATCTGAAGCTGAATAAATAAGCTCTCCATTGATATATGGTTTGTTATGATAGGACAATATTTGAAAATCTGGAATCTGAGGGTGCAAAAAAATCTAAATATTGAGAAAATCATCTTTAAAGTTGTTCAAATGAAGTTCTTAGCAATGCATATTACTAATCAAACATTAAGTTTTGATATATTTACAGTAGGACATTTACAAAATAGCTTCGCAGAACATGATCTTTACTTTATATCCTAATGATTTTTGGCATAAAAGAAAATTGTCCTTTGGCTATTGCTACAAATATACCCCAGCGACTTAACACTGCTTTTGTGCTCCAGGCTCACATATTATCTGCAAGTACAGTTTTTTAGGAATATACATTTAAGATTTGAAGCACACTGAAGTGTAGAGAGGATGTTAAACACGTATCTCATGATCAGTGTTCTTTTATCTGGTCATTGTGTATCGTCATTGTTCTGCTGTTGTGATTCTGATGTTTAATTAGTTCGGCGTGTTATGAAGATGATTGTTAGATCAGTATTTGCATTTGGCTGCCAGGCAGGTTGTTGTTTGCATGTTGTGCGATCGCCTCATTTGCATGTATGGTGATTTGACTGAAATGACGAGGCGTCTGTGTGTCACAGAGCTCAGTGTGTTCAGTCTGTGGTCACGTGTTTTAGCACGTCTGTAGGTTTTGCTGAGGTAGTCTTGTCAGCTCGTTTGCAGCTTCAGGCTTTAATTAGTGCTGCGTGGTTCCGGAGCGGATGGGAAAATGACAGGAATAATCATAGAAAGAGAGAGAGCGAGAGAGTCTAGAGCTTCCCAAACCTCCTGATCGACCCACGGAGACGATGGGAAAAAGAGCCACCCAGTGTGGAGGATAAAGTTCAAGCTAATTAAATGTTGTGTTGTACTTAAAAATCGTGTGCTAAATTCAGGATCGTGCCCGTTTAGAGCGTCTGAAGTGCTCGAGGTTCTTGTTCAATGAGGGATCGTCTCTGTAGGCGTCAGCTGAGGGTGTGAGTCTGTCTGCTGTACAGTTACACTGGGGAAGCTTCGTCTAATAAAAGCACAAACTATATCTGTCTCCGAGACAGACATGGCCCTGTTTGAGACCATTTCAGTCGTGTCCCACGTAACCCTAAAAAGTTCCCATGTCATCTTGGTTCTCGTAGCCTGTGAAAGTGAGGTCAGGCGTCTCTGCAAGCACTCTTGAGGATGAGTGCGTGTTTACCATTATGTAGCTTACGTGTACATCTTGATGAAGAGGGTCAGACCGACTCTCTAAGTGTGCACTTATTATAGCTTTTTATAACAACATGGAATTTAAAAAGAAGACGTTGTCAGGTTCATATGACTTTTATGGAGGATGTTTTGAAGTTTCAGGCTAAAAAGTCAAGTTTATGAGATTTTTACTTTTTAAAAATGTAATAAATAAAAATAATAATTCTATGCTAACCGTCTTGACTGATATAAATGTTCAAGCATTTATTTTAATTGTGGTTATAAACAAACCACACAGCACAACCATATAGGGAAAGAGCATATTTAATTTTTCATTCCCAGTAATTATTAAATAATATTTGAGCTACTCCACATTTGTGTAGTAATCATATCTAGTCAGCAGAACCACCTTCAGTGTGCCGTCCAAACCGTAACGATTCATTCAGGATCAAAATAAACACTGATTATGCTCAAATAAAAAGACTGCACACTCAATTAAATGTATCAAATGCAAATGCATTTTATTTGAGTTCTTCAGATTTGTGACAGGTTTGCAATTCCTTTGGTCGCTGGTTTAAGTCAGAATAATTTGTATGTACTTCTTTCAGTTTTTGATTCACTTGGAAAATGTATATAGTGAAATATAGTCATAAGTTTCTTTTAAATAATTATTTTAATCAAAAATGGCTTCCTTATAACTAAATTGATTGTACCTGTATGCGTAATACAAATATAATAATAATAATAATAATAATGAATTTTGTTAAGGAACTTTATATTTAGTTGCAATCCAAGGTTTTTGTTCACATTCACTTTAATGATCTTTAAAAGCTTGTGTCCAAATGAATGTCTGTTTTCTGATTATAGTGAGATATAAAAATATTATTGAGTGAAAAAAAGTGGAAGCAGCTCATCGGAAATGGACGGCTGACGTTCTAGAGACAGACAGTCAGAGGGCAGCGTTCACACATGTGCTCGTGTTTGTCATGCCCACAAGCTTTTGCAACAGCTGCAGCTGTTTAGCGTCTGCTGTTCACACACACACACACACACACACACACCGATCCTTCTTAAAGTGTGAGTGTGTTCAGTGCGGCCGTCACATTGATGACTTTGCAGTTAATGAAATTGAACAGCTTTTGTCCCATTGCATTATGGTATTGTTCCACACACGCACACACACAGAGCATCGACACGGCTCTTTTTACCGCCTCTGTCAGACGTGAAGTAAGACAGCATTGGACAATTCTCAAGAGGGCGTCACCCAAATCTAGTAATTATCACCTGCATGCAAATTAATTGTCCACTCTGCATGCTAGCTTATGAATATCCATGATGCATATGAGTGTAGCTAATTAGTGTAGAACAGAGAGTGCAAATCAACAACACTTGTAAGAACACACACACATCACTCTCTCGTTGCATATTTATCTAATACAGTATTAAATACTTGCATAGAAAGAACAAGTGAGATATTTTACATGTAAATGTGCTGAAATGAAGAAATTCCGGTCATTTACTCGTCTTTCTAAACCTGACTGAGCGACTCTCGTCTGTGGAACAAAAGGAAATATTTTGAATAATGCACCAGTCGCTATTTTCCATGTAATTATAATAGATGTGAACTGAAAGCCTTCAAAAAGCACCATCTTTCCAGTCAATTATTCTCTCATGAACGCCCAAAGACAGTGGAAGAACATGTTTTCTTTAAATAACGACTCACATTTCTACCGTTTCCTCATGCAGTATTGTTGTGGAATATGGAGTACAATATGAAATCATAATCGATTTATATGACTTTTTTCATGCTTTTGCATCTTTTTGTGGCTTGAAAGACCCGGTTTCCATTCACTACATGGAAAAAAGCAGCCGCTACATTCTTCAAAACATCTCTGTTTGACTTCCACTGAAGAAAATCAGTCTTACTCATTTATAACAACATGAGGGAGAATAAATGCTGACAGAATGCTTCTGGGTGAACTACAACTTCAACAGCCGCTGTTCGTTTAGCCAATAAACCACTATTAGGGGCTCGTACGTTCAACAAACAAACTTCTCGCCGAAAATAAATAAATAAATACATGAAATAATAACATAAAATAAAACACGGGATCAATAAGCCAACGAGTGCGGCTCTTTCTTCTTCTCAGAATGAGAGCAACTGCAATTTCACACTTCCTGAACTGCTGCCGCTCATTATGGGATTTAATTGGCTGAACTATTCGCCCAGTCAGCCGTGACCGTTTGGGCGGAGCAGGAGGCATTTTCACTATTACGTCCCATCAGGGGGTCGTCATGACGATCGCTGATCACACACACACACTCTCTCTGTTCATACTCCATTTGTACCAAATCCAAGATGTATTGATCAGACATTAATTAAATTGCCCTCTCTCAGTTTGATATAGATTTATAATCGCGGTGTAAATGCTCTGATGACATTTCAGCATGGCGAACTCAATACTGCTCACGAAACACGATAATCACTGCACGGGACTTTCTTCATCTGTGACATCACAATAAGAGATGGCCAGTAATGTGTTTGAACGCTATTTAAGTGGTTCAGTTTTAAGGCTCATTAATCATACTGAGACACAGACCTCAGATGTGAGATGAGAAGGGAAAATCCGACCTGGTAAACACCGATCTCTCTAGAACGACATCGAGCTTTCCTAGAAGCCAAACTCTGATGACCCAAACAGTGTCGTTCCTCAAGTTAGTGCGTCTGGCTCTGTTTCAAATCACACCCTCAGCTGCTGGACTGTTGGGTTGTGGTCTGATGTAGGGGGTCGTATGGACTTTTCGATTAGTTGCACCACTAGTAATGGTAAAGCTGCATGTTAGAACTCAGCCACATTATGTTATATTACATTTGCATTAATGCATTTGGCAGACACCTTTTCCCAAAGTGACATAAAATGCCTTCAAGGTAAAATTTAGTCAGTATGTGTTTGAGCTTTAATCAGACTATGCACAGCCAAGTTCCAAACTAGTGCATTGAGAATGCACAAAGGGGGTGCACACCCTTCAGAATGATGAAATGACGAACGGGACTCCCTGCGGTCTCACGAGCCCCACCGACATTCATCAGTGGAGGCCGCAACCCCGCCAGTCCACTGTGATTTGAGGAGAGTTGATTCTTTCTTCAGACTAATGGGAACGTATCTAGAGTCATGGAGTAGATTTTCCAACCCGTGCGGTGGACACACACACGCGCACACACACACACACTCCCTTCTGGCAGCCCTGACGAGTATATGTGTGTGTGTCCCACTGTGCCACCTCACACAGTCACTTCCCCTCGCCATCTGTGAAACTCCTCTCAGCGAAACCAACGCCATTCTTCAGTGTGTGTGCGGAGCCAGTGTTTTCCTCCGTCTTTACGTTATACATGGGGAGAGGTTTGTGTGTCTAAACAGACAGGATAAGGCTCATCCGTTAGAGAAACGGGGGAGAGAAAGACAGGGAGAGAGAGAGAGAGACAGCGAGTGTGTCAGCATGATAAATGGCATAAATCTAACTGTGAAGACTGTAGGCTAAGAAAAAACGACAGAGCGAGAGAGAAAGAAAAAATGAGGGTAAGAAAGAAATGGAAGCCAATTCTTCATCTCCTCTCTTTGTGTCCAGTCAGTTTTTTTTTTTCTTCTGTGTGTGTGTGTGTTGTTGTGTGTTGTTCTTCCATCCCCAACAAGGGAACAACGCTTGATCTGAAGGGAGAGCCTGTACTATGAGGAAGTATGAAATTGGACGTGTTCCATTCAGAGGTGATCATGCCTATACGTTATTCCCTGTACACTGAGAGGGGGGCTGTTTGTAACGCAAGGCGTTTGTCTCCCTCCCCTTGGGTCAGAGCCCCCTGCCCGGGATCTATTAAACGTAATTCACATCTTGGGCCACCATCTCATAAAGGCTTGTGTGTTTAAAGGACCATTCTTTGCTTTATTAGGATAACAGATCAAACGAATTAACAATATAATTATACCAGCAACTACTACATCAACAACGAGCCAGGTTCTGCTGGTTTAATTTGAGTTACAAACTTTGGCAAACCTTGTGCAGGCTTAGAGCTTCTGATGCAGGGTGAAGAATCTTGGGAGTGAGGTGCCCATTATTTGAACCCCACAAAAACGTTCATTTCAAAGGGTCCTTTGAAGTAGTTATTTTGAGCACTTCTGTTTGGAATGGTTGTTTCTACTCAAAGTGCCCTGGGAAGGTATCATCTATGCCATTTGGAACACACTGACTGCAGCATCACACATTCATTTGTCTGTGTGTGCATATTTATTTTTGGCAAATTCTTTCATTTAACACACACTGCTGAACACTTAACGAGGAGAAGACCTTTTCATGTCAGATGGGCTCTTATTATCGGACTATCCCAGCATCCTTTAGCAGGTCACATGGTCAGTTCCATTGCAGTCTCGGGAACAAAAGACAAGTGAAATCATCAGCATTTCTTTCTCTCTCAGAGAGCAGGAATGAATAGAATGGAGAAAAGATAAATCGATAATTAATTATGTCTATTTCTAAAGCATCTATTGAGAGTTATCTACATCCTGACCACAGCACATTTTCCATTTCATGCAAAAGGAGTTCATTGCTGTTTTTGTTTTTAAAGGTGCCATTTTTACAACCAATTCAGCTTCTTAGGAGGACCCTGCCATCTGTCACTGAGTAACGTCAAATAACCACGGGGTACCTCAGGGTTCGGTTCTTGGCCCCCTTCTGTTCTCCATTTATAAAACCTCACTGGGTGCAATCATAAAGGTGCACTGCTTGTCCTATCCATGCTGTACAATGACACTTGTTATTTCAGTCTTAAATTCCATTTTATATATCTAACATCATCTCGGTCTGGAAGAAGGAACACTACCTTCTGCTTAACCTTGCAAAGACAGAATTCCTTGTGTTTTCAGTCAGCCCATCAGTCAACAGCAGTGTCACCAAACAGCTTGGCTCAACAACTAAACTTTCTTGGCCACATCTCAATGACAGTCTAGTCATTCAGTGTCATGCTCTATAATATCAGAGCCAATACTGGGCTACTGTAGTGCTCTGTTGCTGCAATTAAGCCTCTGCATACGGTATGATCCAGAACATGATGGTGCATCTGATCTTCATCCAACCCAAGATTCCCTATGTCACTCAACTCTTGATCTCATTCCACTGGCTAACAATATCCGCCCACAACAATTCAAGGCTCTGACAGGGCACCCTCTACTTCACAGATCTGTACCATTCTCTGCAGTCAATGAGTGAGTGACACCTGGTGCATACTAGAACCTTCAAATTTACTATACCTCCTGAGACCTTTCAATGGTCACAGTCTGTTTATAGGCACACACACACCAGCTAGTTCCAACTGTAATGTAATTAATTTAAATGGATCTGTTTGGAGAATAGAATCAAGTCCTAATGAGGTCTAAACCAGGGGTCTAAACGATCAAAGGTGTTGCATTGCTCATGCATGTAGGCATTTGTTGACCAAAGAAAGTTTCAGACAAATGGGTTTAGTTGCATTTCCAGAAATCCACTTCACAGTAATTTTCTCCCCTGGCTCTTTCCACACCCACAGCTGTCTACCAAATGCTCCATCAGAACATCCTGTAAAGTAATATACAGTTCCAAGTAACTTACAGTTGACTTATTGCAGGACAGTTCTCCTGGAGTAACCAGGGGTGAGAGTTCATGATTAAATCTTAAAACCTGAAACCTCCCATTTACCAGCCTTGAGCTTTAGACAGGAAACCAACACGATGAGAGGTAAAAGGGTGCATGTTTTTTCTGCAAGAGTATTGCACTTTGTTCCCGTCATCATACATACACTTTGTCCTTGATCCTGTAATTGGCTATTGAGGTAAATATTAGTGAGGAGAAGCAAGTTTACTCTTGTGGGATAACCATTAACCATCGGACACAAACACTCAAGGCCAGATCCTCAAGCTAAACACACACACACTGTCACAGAATTAAATATTAGGTTGTTCTGATATTGTCGGAGGTGTTGATGATGTGGAGTCTCACAGGAATCTGATCTGACCCATATCTGCGTCATCTGCTTAAACGTTTTCAAAGAGGTGTTTTTGTTAGTGAGCACCAACAAGTAAAGATAGGAACACGAATGTCAGGCTGTAAACGTGGCCGGAGGTGTTCGTCAAACCTCGACACGAGCCGAGACCTGCGTGGGCTGTGAAGTGACAGCCGCTGTTGCCTGGGGAACCAGGTGATGTCCGTGACCCGCCGCGTGAATCAGAGTCCAAAATTCTTCCGTAAGAGGATCAGCGGTTTTATCAGGCGAAGAGGATGACGGAGAACATCAGATCATCAGACTCTTACACGATTGAAATGTTTGTGTCTCTCTCTGGCCGCCATGCACCTCGTGGCCAAACGGAAATCCTGGAGGTCAGGAGCCAGGCCACGGTCGTCGGCGAGAATCTGGCGATAATGGATGTTGGTGAAGTCGCCCCATGAATCAAATTGCACGAGTAGATGATGTCGTTCTTATCGAAGGTCGTCATCTGGCGTTAAAACGCTAGCGCTCAGAGGAAAGATCATCGCTCAGGTCCCGCGAGCTGTCGCTCTCCAGAGATTCTCATTAGCTGTGCGTCAGCCATATGGAGCTCACACACACACACACACACGCCAGATGAGCTTCTGTAGAGGTCATTCTCATACACTGCCATCTTCATGTTAAACACAAACACATCTTTTGGTCCACATCTCACTCTACCGATCTCAGTCCGTAGATGTGAGTGACTGTGGGAAAATGCAGTCGACTATTGGAACGACACTTGAGAACTTCCCCAGGTGTCTGTCACTTGAAAACAGTGTTGTGTATGTTTTTGTGTTGCACGAGACGTGTCAGACAGACGGCTGTGTGTGTGTCTGTCAGGGTGTGTGTGGGCCGGTCACCTCTGGCAGGGCAGATTTTATGTTGTTGTGGTCGTTATAAAGTCGCTGTGCTGTGAAAATGGTTTGAAACATTCTCACAGACCACCGTTAAATTAATGCGGTGTGAAAGGTCACACTGCTCTCACACGAGTGTGTATGTGTGATATAAGCCAATCCTGCAGTCTTTAGGAACAACTGGAATACACAGCAATGCAGAAGAAGTATTGAAACAATCACTTCACACCGATTGAATGCCATTGTATTAAATATCAAAATATCAAAGCAAGTAGCATCATAGTTTACAAAGTAGTTAAAAAGTAGTCTCAACCTAGTTAGTTTGTATTGATGAAACATATTGAGACTTCAAATGTAGGAAAAGGAATGTGAATGTAATGAAGAGCAAAGATCCGCATACAGTCTCCTGATCTGATGAATCACATTGACATGTTTATGAGTTTCTTCAGTGAACAGGTTTTGGAGGTGTTTGTTGTGTGTTGTTCTGATGGCAGACGTGAGGTGTGTGTGTGTGTCGGTGTGTAATGGAGGTCCCCGGTCACACGCGGGTCACTCAGACACACCTGAGCATGAGGAGGGGGGTAACAGGTGTGCTGGTGTGTGACATCTGCACCGGTCCTGACTGCTGTTTTGCAGGTTAAAGTGTCTGTTTGAAGTGGTGGTCAAAAATATTCATCCAATAAAATGACAGCAGTAAACGCCCGACAAACCCTGAATCTCAACCAGATCAAACAGACAACGGGGTTCACATTATTTATTTTATTTTATTTTTTATTAGATTTTGTTTTGTTTTGTTTTTTACACTATAATACAGTACAGTAACAATAACTTTGACAGTGTTGAACAATTGAGCTGGATGAATGAAGTCAACAATGTGTGTAAGATTGAGTTAAATGGCATGAGATTATTTAGTTCTTCCCACAAACAGACATCTGATGTTTGAAACTGCAGCTTCATGCGATCATAATATGATGTTAGATATCTAATAAGTCTCACAAGCAAAGACAGGAGGTTTGTATTTGTGATTTTGGGAGGTTAACAGTATATTTAAAGCACAGTGTTTGTGAGAGACACTCGTTTGACAGACTCTAATCATGAAAGTGTCTCTGACAGACAGCGAATACAAGCCGCTCATGCAGGAGAAATCGAACGTGTCACTCGCTTCTGAAGAAGAGAAAAGACACAAACGTCTTCTGATGGACTGAGAGACTGAACTGTTTCTGTGCTCGTGAAATGCCCAGATGATCTACTGAATCTTCACAGCAGAGCTCACCGCACCACACACACCGTATCCCACAATGCAGTGCGCACCGCATCCATTTCCAGTGTGATGAATGAAGCGGAAGTCATGCAGCATTGCAGGAGACTGCAGCACTCGTGTCTGTGACTGAATGCATTATGCATTATGACCTGATCAAATAACCCAAAATCCAAAACATAGCTGATATCACCGTCTGTTCATTCATCTTGCTGGAAATAGCAGTTCACATTGAGTTCATGCGCTGTCATGCGCAGCACTGTGTTCATTTACACGCCAGCGGTTTGAGTCGCATCTAAAAACAACATGTCAAACATTTTCCAAACTTGTAGTGTGAATTATTTTTAAAGCAGCTGTTGTCATTATTATTTTTGCCTTAAATACTTAAGTATAAGTGACATGTTAGAAAATATTTATTGTTTTGTTTAATATTTTTAGTAATTTTACAGTTGTACTGTAAAAAATCTTGTTTACTTATTTTGAAGTGAAATTTTGCAGTAGTAGTATTTATTTTGTTTAATATTTAAAAAAATTGCCAAATTGTGCAGACCTACAAACAAGCACAACAAACGTGTGAGTTTTTTATTAAATTTTTTATGGCAATTTTAATAGCAGTTTTATCAGGAAAATTACACTTTTCCCCCAAATCATGCAGCCGTACTGTGCATGTACGTACTGTACATAGCGGGATACAGAATTACCCATAATCCTCTTCAAGATGAGAAAACGAATGCCTTCACATTGGGGAAAAATAAAATGACTACAACATTGAAAGTCAGTTTTACTAATATGGCCTTTTAGGGCCCTTTTAGCTAGGGCTGCACGATAAATCAAAATTAAATCGCAAAGGCGATAAATCGCGATTCGACAGAAGCTGCGATTGCCATGCGTATCTTTCAGTGAAGCACGGTTCTGTGATCAGCAGTAAATCTCCATCTGAAGGCCAGAGGGCGCTCTCGCACTGGAACGCCAAATACGCCTCGCAGAAGAAACCCAGGAAATCCCTATCGCTGCAGCTGAATAAACAGAAGATTCAACTGCTTTCATTGATTCAACGTGACTAATGGCAATATACGGTTTATCTGAGTTCATCTTATTATAATTTTTATTATAATAAAGTATATAATAATGCAATGCTAATCGACATAGCCTTTATCACTGCTTAAATGCTATGAAATATGTTGCGTGCCTTATTCTGTGTAAGAAGCCACATCATCCCACAGAAGGATTTATTTCAAACACTCGACTGACGTTATGAAGTGAGTTTGGAGTAAAAACATGTTATTAAATGTGGTGTTTTCACATGCTTTCAGATGGAGCAGCATTTACTTCACAGAGCCTTAGTTCACTGAGAAGCTACGCAAACAGCTTTCATAAATCACAAAACGATTTCTTCAATTTCATAATCGCGCAATAAAATCGTCTGCGATTATACGTGATTTGCGTAGTTTGTCATAGACTACGGCTCTGTGTAGACACGCTAGTAGATTTACTGTTCACAGAACCGGCTTTACTGACGAGAGGCGCATGACAATCACATTCGATTAATAGTGCCGCCCTCTTTCTTCTGCTGTGAGTTCAGTTCATTTTGGTTGTTCAGGGATTACACCGAGCCGGAAAACGCTGCACACCACACACACACACACACACACACACACTCTAACCACACACACACTATAACACACACACACTCTAACACACACACACACACAGACACACACACACTCTAACACACACACACACACTATAACACACACACACTCTAACACACACACACAGACCACAGACACACACACACCACGACACACACACACACACTCTAACACACCCCCCCACTATACCACAACACCACACACACACACACACTAAAAACACACAAATCTCTTCTCTCTCTCTCTCACACCCACACACTATACACACACACACACACACACACACACACACACACACACACACACACACACACACACACANCACTCACACACACACACACACACACACACACACACACAACAGACCACACACACACAACACACACACACACACACACACACACAAACTTTCACTACACTCACACTCGCACACACACACACCCACCCACACAGACACACACACACACACACCACACACACCACACACACACACACACACACACACACTTTCACTCACACTCACACACACTCACACACACACACACACGTGTGCTGCTGTTTCTCTGTGTTTGGATGTGTTTGGAGCTGATGTGCAGCGTGAGCTCTTAAGCGGGGTTTACTGTCGACCCAAACTCCATTAGAGCAGATTCACTGACAGCCGCATCTTTGATGTGTTATTCGGCACGTGTTCAGATAGCTGTATGACAGCCGCACCAGATATGATTTTACATATTTACATGCTGAGAAACTGCTCTTTGAAGTACAGAGCGAGCGAGCGCGAGAGAGGCGGTGGCTGTTGGCAGCGACGGCAGATATTTTGGACGACTCAGTAAAATCCCTCTGGTCGCGGCAGTGACACCCCGCTCACAGATCCAATTATAGACAGGGACTATGGGATACGTATGTCACATCTTGTATTAACTGCCCGCCTCGAGCACGAGCAGCGCTCTAACTAGGGAACAAGTGCTCACCGCCATGATCCATCATACGAGAAATGTGACACTGCTCTTATTTCTAACTAAAACTATTAAAACCGGTTTCGTTAAATTAAATGAAGTATAAATGTTAGATGAAACACTAAGCGAAAATTGGCAACTAAATAAAATTACTAAAACAAAAACTAAAGTTATATAGAAATGTCATTTAAAACAAACTGATACAAATTATGAAAGTGCATAACAAAGTTACTAAAACTGAAAATATAAAACTAATTAAAAATATGAATGAATTATAACTAGTAAGAAATAATAATAACGCTGGAATGTTTGTGAAAGAAGTCCCTTCTGCTCACCAAGGCTGCATTTATTTGAACCAAATGTGAAATATTATTACAATTTAAAGTAGCTGTTTTCTGTGTGAATATATGTTAAAATTAAATGTATTCAGCTGTATTTTCAGCATCATTACTGCAGTCTTCAGTGTCACATGATCTTCAGAAATCAGTCTAATATGATGCTCGAGAAACATTATTATTATTATCAATGTTGAAAACAGTCGTGCTGCCCAATATTTTTGTGGAAACTGATCAATTTTATTTTTCAGGAAGTTCAAAAAACAGCATTCATTTGAAACAGAAATATTTTTTAACATTACAAATGTATTAACCGTCCCTTTTGATCAATTGATTGCATCCTCGATGAATAAAACATTGACTTCTCTAAATGAACAGTAGTGTGTGAGTGCACTCATGATCCCGCCCCCAGATTCATCTGATTGGTCGATTGTTTTTACACTGTTTCTCTGCGGTGCGTGTGAAATATTTGAGTATTTTTACCTTGATCTTCAGTCATGTGTCAGTCGCTGGCATTTCAGTCATCTGAATGTGTTTGATTTTGATATCTTGTGTCTCTTACATCAGCAAGCTAGAGTTGTTCTTATATAGCCTTTCAATCATGTAGCTAATAATGTTACAGGACAAATATTCATTCTGCAGTTTTTACCTCATTTGGATCGTTGCGAGCATTAATTTTGGACTCTGGGATTCATTACCGTCTGCCCTATTAATGATGCCTAATAAACAGCACGCAGATCATGATGTAAAACTCTTAAAATAAATGGTGTTTCTGATCTCGTGTCTCTGATGTGATCCAGTCGCCGCTCGTCTCCATCACTAACAAACACAGACTTCTGAGGGAAATTAAACTGCTGTTTATAATGTTTGGTGTGTTGGTAACGACTGCCGTATTTGGCCCACTCATGCTTTGTTGGGAACAAAATGAATTAATATATAAATAAAGAATATATAGCATGCATACATACAAATACCAATTGAACTGGGAAAACAAAAAGATTAAACACTTTAAATTTTAAAAGTTGTGAAGCTTGAGTTTTGAGGTTTGTTGTTCTGATATAAAACATTCACCAATTTTATGTTTCTTGATTATGTTTTTAAATGCATTTAGTTGCCTCATGAGTGATTTTGCCTTCAGTGTTCATAGGACTATCGTCACATCTTTGCTCTGTTCATTTGAATGTGTTTCTTCTTTTGTGTAACTCGTCTCTGTTCAGTATTCTGTCTGAATCAGTTGTGTAATCTTCCCTCTTTCTGTCTTTCAGCGCCACCAAAGTTCTTGCGAACCCCGAACGATCAGACAGGCGTTCAGGGCGGCGTCGCCTCCTTCATCTGCCAGGCTTCGGGCGACCCGCGGCCCAAGATCGTGTGGAACAAGAAGGGGAAGAGAGTGAGCAACCAGCGTTTTGAGGTATTAGGTCTATTGTTCTGATGTAAAATGCTCGACAAGTGAATGCTAACGACAGCCACGCCCATTAACCACACCCACTGATTCAGCCACACCCACTCATTAGCATATCCTCCCAACACTAACATGCATGATCACTCATGTCCCGCTGCCGGATTCACGAAAATCGTCTTTAGAAAAAACAAGGGGAAACAATAATAACAATAGTAATAAAAGCTAAAGTGTAGTTCCTAAGTGCAGTTCTCCTTAAGTTCTTTATGTTTTTAGGAATAAATGTGTTAGTATTTTTGGAAAAAGCACACTTGCTTGACCGAAGTCCAGCACTCAACATCACATTTTTAATGCGAGTTAAAATAATTATTTTTAAATGAGCTTGTCTTAAGATGGATCAGTCTGGTGCGTTTATCTTGTTTGTTAATTGTGCAAAGTAACAATGAATTTGATACAACCCGATACATTTCTTAAACTTGTTTTGGGATTTCAGACAAGTCGGGGGTTGTCTTAAGAACAGTGGCAAAAAAAAAGTATTGTATTCCCAAAAATACTACTTAAGTTAGAAAATAGGGGGACATGGCAGTTAAGACTTTTTTTTCTTAAGCAGGGTTATACTAACTCAAACTAAAACCATCCAAAAATTGTTATTTGAAAATAATACAAAACTTTAACTAAAAATAAAATAAAAGAAAGAAAGTTTAAACTTATTTTGTTTCAACTAGTTGCCAAAACAAAATTTCTCACAGTCAAATTTGGGGAAAACAAACAAAAAACCTTCAATTAAAATGAAAACAGACACTACAAAAATAGAAATAATAAAATAAAATGAAATAATAAAAAAAATCCCAATGATAGTAAGATAAGCATGCTTCGTGAATCTGGCCGCTGATCTCAACAGCATGAGATCATAAGAATGACCTTCATTTAAGGAAATGATGGATCAGATGCTTTCGTCAAACATGCGCTTTGCATTTCTGAAATGCACTTGTTTCCCAGAAGTGGTTTTTGTTCTTGTGTTGAGCGTCTCATTTGCTTCCCAGCGCATGTTCCGCGGCTCAGTCCTGTATGTTTATTTATCTGTTTTTGGATCGCCGTCTCAGCCCAGCATGATGAACCAACGCATTACAGCTGAACACTGATAAGATTTGTATTAATTTCTGCATCACCTTGCCGCAAAACCATCTTCATTTTCTGTTCGCTAATGCTTAGCGGCGGCTAATCTACGGATGCTTATCGCCTGATATGGCACCTTTTTGCTAAAAGAAATGAAATCTTATCAGCGTTCATCACATGCTACACAGCACTGACATCCACTAATATGCTAACCTTCGATCTGCCATGCAGCGTTTTCACCTTCACCCATGCAACACATTACTAATATCTTGTTCAAACGTTCGTTTAACGCTCAGTTTCTACTCGGCTTCGTTAGCCGGCTCACAAGTGCATACATGTGAGCGCGTGGTCATACTCGCATTTCTTTGCGTGAAAAGTGACAGTGAAAGAAAAGCCGGAGCGTATGACCACTGATGTATTTAAGTCTGTAAAACGGAGAACCCGTCCTGGTTGTTTCTGTCAGAAGTGAGTATACATCTCCCGATTGCCAGCAACTAAACCTGTCTGTGAGCGTCCTGTGTCCCGTCTGTCTGGCGTCGAGGCTAATCGACTGTCTGATGACGTTTGTGCCTGTGACGTCACATCACCATCCTCGTTTCATGTTTCATGCGATCCGCTTTAAGAGTGGGCCAGACCACGCCGTCCCATTCTTAAAGCCGCCGGGTTTATCGTGAAACGTCTGGCTTAAGAATTAGCATCGCCTTCAGACATTCACTGAGCATTTTACACAAACCAAAGCCAGCTTCTCAAACATGTGTGACTGATTTCTGCCTCAACTCAAATTGTGAAACTCGTGTATTAAATAAATTCAATGCACACAGACTGAAGTAGTTTAAGTCTTTGGTTCTTTTAATTGTGATGATTTTGGCTCACGTTTAACAAAAACCCACTAAATCTCAACAAATTAGAATACTTCATAAGACCAATAAAAAATTTTTTTTAGTGAATTGTTGGCCTTCTGGAAAGGATGTTCATTTACTGTACATGTACTCAATACTTGGTAGGGGCCATTTTGCTTATAAAATAAAAAAAATAAAAAAAAAAAAAAAATAATAAAAAAATAAAAAAAAAAAAAAAAAAAAAAAAAAATTTAATTTACTGCCTCAAATCGCTGGCAGATGGAGGTGATCATTTGTGCACTGCTCAAGGTGGTATGGGAAGCCCAGGTTTCTTTGACAGTGGCCTTCAGCTCATCTGCATTTGTTGGTCTCTTGTTTCTCATTTTCCTCTTGACAATAAGCCACATTCCTTGACACGTCTGTGTGTGGTGGCTCTTGATGCCTTGACCCCAGCCTCAGTCCATTCCTTGTGAAGTTCACTCAAATTCTTCGATTTCGATTTTGCTTGACAATCCTCATAATTTCTCTCGGTTGGTTGTGCATCGTTTTCTTCCACACTTTTCCTCCACTCAACTTTCTGTTAGCATGCTTGGATACAGCACTCTGTGAACAGCCAGCTTCTTTGGCAATGAATGTTTGTGGCTTACCCTCCTTGTGAAGAGTGTCAATGATTGTCTTCTGGACAACTGTCAGATCAGCAGTCTTCCCCATGATTGTGTAGCCTAGTGAACCAAACTGAGAGACCATTTTGAAGGCTCAGGAACCCTTTGCAGGTGTTTTGAGTTGATTAGCTGATTGGCATGTCACCATATTCTAATTTGTTGAGATAGTGAATTGGTGGGTTTTTGTTAAATATGAGCCAAAATCATCACAATTAAAAGAACCAAATACTTGAACTACTTACGTCTGTGTGCATTGAATTTATTTAATACACGAGTTTTCCCAATTTGAGTTGAATTACTGAAATAAATGAACTTTTCCATGACATTCTAATTTATTGAGATGCACCTGTATGTAGAGAGATATATGCTTAAGTATAGTTCATTTTAAAATTGCACTTGTGTACTTGGCTTATACTGTTTAATTGTTATATACTTAAGTATACGTAAAAGTATAATTTAGTATTCCAAGTGTACTTGGTGTAGAATGGTGTATTAAGCTTTTCTGTACGTTTCCTTCACACACACTGGTTTCTTTTACTCAACTTCAGCATATATTTTACAAGTTTATAATAAGTCAGCTTTGCGGTGGAAAACTTTAAAGTAAATAATACATGGTGGAAATGAATCTGACCTTTTTTGTACACAGTGTTATTAACCCACGCAGAAACAGATAAACATTTGGCAGGCTTTACTGACATTTCTTCTGAGGCGTGAGAGTTTTGTATTAGACATGATTCACACGGGCTTCTATTATAAGCCATTATCAGAGTAAACAATTTGTGAACTTCAACTGAACTTTATTTCAAGTATACAAATCACCTAAATAGGAAGCTAGTAGTGTACTTAGAGAAGAACAAAAAGTAAACAGTAAATTTTAAGTATGATGAAAATATCACTTAAAGATAGCATTCAATTATACTTGCTGTATAGGGAATATTAAACTAGTATATTTTGAAGTGCATTTGAGTAAAGTCTAGAAGTATATAACTAACATTATATGTGTGATTTCACTTGTAGTATAGTTCAAAGTATACTTGCAATACAAAGAAGACCAGTGGTGTACCCAAAGTTTACCATTACTTGCAAAGTACACTTGAAAGTATACGTCTATAAACTAAACAGTGGGCCAATTTAGTTCTGAAATGTGTCGCAATGCATACAATTATAGAACTAGTGCATTGAAACTACTATACTTACTACATATAGTATACATGAAAGATTTACTTGAACTTCTCTTAAGTTAATACAATTAACTTGAAGCATACTTCTTTTTGTACTCTGAGTACACAACTAGTTTTACATTGCATTGTTTTCTTTTATTTCATGAACTACAGTATACTACAAGTGAACTCTACTTTTACTAGCTCTATACTTCTAGCCACTTTTTAGCTTGTGAAAGTACACTTTTAAGTATAGTTTTAATATTGCAATTATAATTATATGTGAATATAACATCATGCTTCTAGTATAATTTTAGTATACTACTTGGTCCCCATGTATAGTAGTTGGAATTAAAATTAACTCCCATGTACACTACCAAAGGATTTTTGCTAATGATTTATGAGGATTTACACAAAGAGACTTAAAAAAAAAAAAAATAATTATGAAATTATGTGTTTAAAAGAGGCATACTAACAACAGACTGTTTTTTGCACAGACAGTCAATTGTGACCTTCAGCTAAGATCATTGTCATATCGTACAAATGTTCATAAGAAACAATCGTTAAGGACATGACATAAGATCAAAAAAAGAGTTTGCTGGGCTTCAAGAAAAGAGATCTCCAAAATACCAGCAATTGCACATGTTTCTGAGGAAGCCAGTCGCAGCCCGGCCGCAGATCTTAACCAGACTGTTTCTGTGTCCTGTGTTCGTACTGTTGCGTCAGGTTGCGTAAATGAACATCGTGCCACGGTGTCCGTTGTCTGTCCAGAGCTCTGTGTCAGGATGAAGTGTGTGTGAGAGCATGATTGTCTGTCGTCAACTGTGGGCAAAAAAAACTCTCGTAACATATCTTGTCTCTCGCACCTGTAGGTCATAGAGTTCGATGATGGATCGGGCTCCGTTCTGAGAATCCAGCCGCTGCGGACGCCGCGCGATGAAGCCATTTACGAATGCGTGGCCTCCAACAGTGTTGGGGAGACGAGTGCCACCACACGACTCACTGTTTTACGTGGTAGGTTTACGACCAAAAACCTGCGCTAACCTTTGCTCTCTCATTGCCTTCCAGCCTTCACAGGTATGTTGGCTTTGTCTGTATCTTTCTTCAGTGTGTGTGTGTGTGTGTGTGTTTGTTTTCATTTAAGTAGTTGGCCAATGCAGCAAATTACGTTTTATTTCTAGAAAAGCGTCCCGCGGATGGATCATGAAAAATGGAAAAGCTCCTTCAGCTCTCACTGACCTTGGAGCTTTTTAACGGGGGTGATTAATATTCTAATTAGCAGACGGGCTTTTCCGCTCGCTAGCTTCTGCATCATCAATATAACTCTAATTTTATGCTACATTTACATCATTTCTTACAAAGTGGCCTTGTAAGGCCTTGTTGGATGTGTCAGCGTCCGTGTGGAGAAACCGGAGTGAAAATGCTCTCCTTTACCAGTTTTTACCATTCAGACCCAACGAAAGGCTTTTACCCGACTTAAGTTTTAATGAAATGATGAGACACAGCTACTAAACAAAACAACCCTCTGGTTGGCCTGAGAAAGATTCTGCCAGACCTAAAATGGGAGAAATGCAAGAGAAGAATATGCTTTCCACCTCCAAACATTAGCATGGTTATTGGCAAAACATTTTATTTTCTCCCTCCTTCTCGCTCCTTTGTGGCCACATCTGTTGTTGGAGGGAGAGTATTGCTGTTTGCCGCTGAGGCCTGATAAAACCTGCAACACAATAGCAGCGTGGCGCTTAGAAAACACACACACACACACACTCACACTCACACACACACACATCACACTCACACTCACACACACACACACACACACACACTCACAACTCACACACACTTCACACACTCAACCACAGACTCTCACACACACACAACAACAAACAACCACTCTCACACACAACAACACACCTCCCACACACTCTCACACACACCCACACACACACACACACACTCTCACACTCTCACACACTCACACACACTCTCACACACACACTCACACACACTCTCACACACACACTCACACACACTCACACACACTCTCACACACACGCAAACACACACACACTCTCACACACACTCTCAACACCTCACCACACCTCACGCCACACACACACACACACACCACATCTCACCCACTCACACACACACACACTCACACACACTCACACACACACACTCACACACACACACTCTCACACACACACACACACACACCGCAGCGCAGCGCAGCGCAGCAGAACTCAATCAGGGGGGAGTCTGTGATGTTGAGAATACTCTGCAGTATATACTGCTGTCTGTACAGATATGATGTGAACAGCAGGGGAGACCGAGGGCGATGTTTCAGGACATACAGCAGAACGTGTCCTTCATAACTCTCAGATCTCCCTGCCATCTGTGGGTCTGAGAAACATACGCTTCAGTGTATTACCTTATTTAAGATGCACAGTTAGCCCCCTTTATATTTACACAGTGATATTGACCCAGATTGTGTCATAATATCGGTGCTTTCAGTTATAAATATATCAGTGTTATTGTAGTATTATTTATAGCATTTATTAAGTATTATATTATATTTATTAAATATAGTATTTATTATTTTATCATTATTTATAGTGTTTTTTATATTTGAATTAGCTAATATTTTCATAATTTCATTAGAAAACATTTTTAATTTATTTCATTTATTGCTTAATATTAAATATATAGTTTTCATTAATTTCATTTATTATTTTGTAATAATAGTTTTAGAATTATAGATTTAAAAATTATATTATTTTATATAGCTGTTAATTGAAATTATACGTTTTTAGTAATTTTATTAGAATTTTTAAAGATTTGTATATAGTTTAATTTAATTAATTAATGTAAGTACATTAGCTTATTTTAGTTAGTTATCGAGGAAACATTTTTAATTTTCATTTAAATTTGTCATTTTTATGACATTTTTCATTTATTTTATTAAGTTTTGTCAATTACGCTTTTGTTTTAATTAACTTTTGGTTTTACTAACCATACCACCATGATATGTTTACTGAATAGGCTTCTATCTGTCCACCATAATAGCATGTAACATTTGAAATGCCAGTGTGAGACCTACTTAATAATTAAATACTTTTACTAAAATATCTTGATTAGTTCAAGAAGAGTCTTTAAGTAAATACTTTGATGAAATAATGTCTGTTGCATATTTCAAAAAGTCATTTTTTGACTTCAGTGATGAAAGTTTATGTTATGCTGTACGTCCAATCAGATCCTGTGCAGTACCTGTCTGCGAAAGTTTAACTCTCTGACATGTATTTGAACTTTTACCCAACAACCTGGAGATAAGATAGATATTAATTACAATCCAAGCCGTTAAAACCAAAGACATTGCTTTTATCCTTCGAAATGAGATTTTTGGTAAAGATCACATGTGAAGTTACCTTGGTGGGAATAAACATGATTATTTTACCTCCATCAAATTTTATGTAAAACGTCTTAACTCGGCTCTCCAATCCAATAATGAGTCAAGGAAGATTAAAAACGACTGGCGGCTCGTTCGTCACACTGGAATGGAAGGTCGAGTGGAGCACAAAGCGCTGTGTGATTGAGTATTGCACACAGAGAGTCTGAACTCACACACTACAGCAGTATATACTCTATAAATGCAGTATGAGTACGAGTCGTGTGCTGTTCTCTCTCCGAGCCTCACCTGGAATGACGGTCTAAATGGAAATAATTATGATTAGGAAGCCCTAAACAAATATTTATCCATTAATATAAATGAAGGAAGCCGAGTTGTAGTAATTACTGCACATTCAGCCAGTGGGCAAGCAGCATCGTTTGAGCATGAATAATGACACAAAACTAATACATATTCCGCCGTAAGATGTCAGGCTGCGGCAGACTGCACGAGCATCGAAAACAAGCTTTGCATTAAAGCGTCTTTGCCTCGGTTAAGCCCCGACATACTTTTCTTCCCCTAAAAACGTGGCGTTCAATCGGCCGTGCTTGTGTTGTGTGGGAATATGGGTCATGTCTTATTCATGAATGCACCCACTGAACTGGGACCAATGCGTTCGGTCCTTTCACAGACTGGCCAGGGATTTCAGGCCCATATTTGCCAACAAGGTCACAGGCACAATGCATTCTGCATTAAAGAAAACAAAAGATCTCCACGCTGGAGAAGCGCGAATGCTGCTGGTGGCCGGGTACTCTTCAGAGAAACCATTTTAACAGAATGGTTCGCCTCAAAAAACCCAAACGAATGCACTGGAAACGCGTGTGAGATGTTTAGCAGAACGTTCAAGCTGCTCTTTTCCATAAAAAAGTTTGTTTGTGGCTTGTGATGTTAGAACTTCAGCAGAGGGGGAAATAATGAGTGGAAAACTCAAATGTGGCTCTTATTTCGGGTCACACGTGAACATGTGACTTCGGAGGACTTGAAATATAGCGCATGAGTCACATGCTGCTTGTATTTTTGCTTTGATGGTGTTTTTTGTAACAAAACACCAGCAATGGAGCATTAGATGCGTGAATAGTGACAGAATGTTCTTTGAAACGTTTTATTGTGCCGTAAAACTCATGCATGACTTTTGGACGAATCCAGTGGAAATAGATGCGTCAGAGCAAATAAGAGATTAAGATTCAGGTTGTTGGTTGAAGAAAGCAGAGAGTTCTGGAGAAGTAAAGTGCCACTAGACATGCTGGCACTGAAAGGGCTTTAAATGACCCTGAGGGGGAACATTAGCGTCAGAATTTGGCTCCAGGGATGGAGAAACATCAGAGAGATTAACTGAATTCATTTAGTTCAATGTGCTGTGACCTGATGTCCATTTGATGTCCACTCACACAGTCAGCCGGAGAATATCATCAGGCACCGACCCCACGATCCTGTCCTGAAAACAGACATATCTATTTCAGAAGCCATTAACATGAAGAGTAACTAGATGTAAAAACATCAAATGTCTCTTTTCAGAGTTTAAATGGGGATTTTGTCCAGTCTCCACTTTCTCATGTATGTCCAGCAATGTCATGCAACAATGTCATAATTGTGATCGAGTACATTACATTAAGCATTTTATTAGTTATTGACTCATTTTAACTACCAAAATATAATTTAGCAGTGTGCTCATCCCTGTTATTGCATGATTCCCTCATATACAAAAAAAATTAAAATAATAATAATTCTGACATCCAGGAAATTACATCGTAACAATTTACCATATGGTCCCATTAGTTACCTTAAAATGAGCTATACATTTAATACAGTATTTTTTAAATCTTTGTTTAATATAACGCTATTCGATAAAATAATAAATAAGTAAAACAGCTCATTGTTACTGTTAGCTCAAGTCCATTGAAGAACATTAACGGGTTAACAACAGATAACAACATTTAATGTTAATAATGTATTGGTAAATGTTGAACTTAACTAAGATTAAGATTATACATTTTAGATATATATTTCATTGTAAATACATGTTAACTAATAGAAGTTAGTTGATGATTTCCACCTCAACCATCAACCCTGAAAATAAATTTATTGTAAGAAAAAAGTACATTTTAATTCATGGAAAATGCAAGTTTATCAGTAACAACAAAGCATAACTTGGCCCTAAACTAACAGCTTTGTATGCTCTTTATATGCTACTGCTCATTCTAGTGCCATACTTAAAGTTTATTTAGATATATTTTCAATAAAAAGCACTTGTTGACAAAAAAATCTGATTTTAAAACTATACCCATTCTCCAAACGGGAGATTGCAGAGGATGAAAGCAAAATGAAACCACTCATATGATATTTAATTTTTCCTCCTATGGTTGATGATCAACATCTTCCCATTTTTGCATCCTGGTCACGAATGTGCTGATCGTTACTTGGATTCTAGGTGTGTTTAAGGTTAAAGTTATGGTGTTAAAAGCACTTCCTGTATCTTCATTTAGTCGATAAGAGCTTTCATAGCCTCATCTTCTGCATTGAGGACGGATGAGCGTCGTTCTGCTCTGTTGTGTCACGGAGGGAAAGTCCAAGAGCTGCTCTTCCATTCGGATCTGTTTCTGTGCCGATCCAAAGCGGAGCTCGAGGAACTCTGGCAAATCCAGTGAGAAGCTGGCGCGATCATGACAGATGACACCGACGGGAAGCGCTCCATTCTCTGCCTACAGTTGAGGCGTCTAGACAAAGCCTACTTTATGGTAATCCGGAAATATCCGTGCCAGAGCCGGAACGCCGGCACCTTTCTTCTGAAGTGCATCAATCGACTCCAATCTGACCGTCCCTCGACTTTCGCTTCGAACGAAGGCGTAATCTTCGGCACACAGTCATGCAGGAAGTCCGCCGCGGTGTAATTTAAAATCCTGACAGAAAAACAAAGGCATTGACAGTCGTCCAGACGAATCGCTGCCTCAGCACCCATGGCGTCTTTGAGCGAGGTGCGTTCACGGAGGGACGGCCGCGGAAATGGCTGTGCCTGTTGTTTGGTGTTCTGACAGCTGCGTCGAGGGTGAAAGAGCCCAAGAAAAGCTAGCGGAGCACAATGTGCTTTCCTTTACCTCTCCGCCTCGAAGGAGCCGCGACCCGAGCGGCCCGCCGGTGCTTTCAGATGTTTCCGAAGGGCCTTTCACAGCTGGAAACATGCTGACTTATCTCGCAACCCAGGTGAACCTTTCTTTGAGCTGGAAAATAGAAATGTAGAAAGGACCTGAGACAGCACATAAAGTCAGCGCGCCTTTGTTCAAGCAAAGTTTCTCTGCGTGAACCCCTCCTGCTGCTTTAAATTAGTGCCAATGCTATTCATCACAGGAATGGAACAACAGATAATGACGAGTTATTTATTCTCATAATTAAAGACGGAGCCGTTAGACGTTATTGATCTTTCCTCATGTCTAATTAATGGAGAGGAGGAGATGTAATCGTACAGTATGAGTTTGGACGGATGGGTGTAGAAGCACAGGACTCCGCAGAGAGCCGTAAACGCTGATGGATCGTGTGTTGGTCTGAGTGGATGTGGATATCGATCCCTACGGATGGCTGTGGTACTTCCCCCATTACTTTCTTCTCAGGGAAGCCTGAGCTGCTGCTTGTTGGTGAATTCTTTCTAGAGCGCTCGCACGTTTTTGAGTTCGTCCTGAATTTCCGTTTTCGCTGTTTTTCTGCTCTTACTGTCTGGCCACCAGAGATGTGGCGAGACGGACACACGGCTCTGAACAGGCATCTAGGTGAGGCTATACTATGACGCTGTGAAGTCAAGGACAGTCTGTCACCACATGGCAAATAACGTCTATTTCCCTACAGTAGAGCTTTCAACCCGATTCTTGGAGGAACATCGCACCACCACACCAATTTGCTTCTTAGCAGACTCCAAGACCCCTGGACTGGATTAGTGGATATATTATATAATAGTATCTATATATAGTCTACTATATAATATATATTATATATATTATCATCAGCTTTCCGCTTTGCTTATTATCGGTTTTTAGGTACTCAGCCATATTGGTTTTAGGCCTATTGATTTGGGTCTTATTTTGATTAATTGTGCAGCAGGAATCACTGCCATGGGCGCATAATTAGCCACTCAAATACTGATTGGTGCCAAAATTAGTATTTAAAATCAGGGTGAAGCACAAGTATAACAGATTTGTGTACAATGTTCCAAAACATATTTTTTGTCTCATTGCATTATGGGTATCCCAAGTTTAAATCCCAGCTTGCTGGCCTATTTCCCGATCCCACTCTTACTCTTCCTGTTAGTCCTACTGTCCTACCAAAATAAAGGCAAAAAGGCCAAAAATAAATCTTAACGAAATAACAAAAAAATGTTGTGTTTGTGTTTCTTCAAAGACGTCCGTTCGCTCTGTCGGGGAGTTTGGGACTGGAACTGTGGATGTGTTTGTGTTGTGCTGGTTTTGTTGAGCGCTGGCTGGCGTTGAGGGGGTGCTAATGGTTTCGCGGGGGAGTTTGCGGGAGTGAAGGGCTCTTATCTGACGGCTTTGATGCTCTGCATATTGGAGTCATTTTCTGCTAGATGAATCGGCCTCCTCCGGGTCGCCCTTAATTCAACTAATGACACTCTCGAGAGGAGAAGCTCCAAACGCTGCTGTGTAATTACGGCCAAATGCGGGGCGGCACACCATGAAGAGCGCCTGCAGAAACGTGGAAGATGACGCAAGGAAGCGTGCACATGCAAAGTACCCAGAATGCATGGCGTCAGTGGAGAAAAGACTGCATAATGTTGTTGTTAGAGCTGGGCAAGATTTCGTTTTATCGATAAATTGAAAGGTATTTTGAACTATTTTTTATATTATTATTATTATTATGCTTACTATATATATGAGTTTAATATTTATTTATTTATTTTTAAATCACAGTTTTGATAACTTATTAGCAAATGTAATGATCAGACATGTTGACGATCCGCCAGTGCTAACAGTTAATGTGAGTGAATGATGGCGTGGCCGAAGAAGCATTTGAGAGCGTATCGCTAGTCCTGAGCGGTTGTTCAGACAGAATAAAAAAACAGGAGACGAAACAGTGGAATGGAAAAAATGCAAGGATACGAGATGCCAGTTGAGTTCTGAAAAATGGAGATTTAATTTTTTGCTCTAGTTGTAGTTAAGAGCGTCTACCAGCAGAGGCTAATGGGATCACGCTAACCAGACAAACCCGAGTCCGTGGGGTGAGCTAGATGGATAACTGTGACAAAGTGCTCATTTAATCTAAAACACGTCACCTGTTACCTGTGTTTAACAATGAGCTGCATAAGTGCAGCCGCACACACACACACTGAGTGTGATTTAATGAGCGATGGGGAGCCGCTGGGGTGTGAAGGAGGTTTCGCAAAATAAACCCACAAATGACAAACGGGTTTAGTCAGCAGAACATCCAACGATCTGCAGCCCTTAAACGAAATTAATTATAAAAGCTCAGAGGAAATGAAAGCTCGAGCGACGTCTGTCTGCAGCCAGAGGACGCAGAGAAAGACGTGCTTCTATTGTCTTTTGTCTCTCATTCGCTCGGGGAATCTCCTGCGCCGCCAGCCGTAACTCGACGCGTCCGTGCTCAAAACCCGCTTCAATCCTCACCCGTTCCCACAAATTAACTTTGTGTTCATGGAGAATTACTAGGAAAGCCTCTTCTGGAGAAAGAAAGGAATCGTGTGAAACAGAGCAGATTATGCAGCACTGCTCTCCTGCAGGATGGCAGATTGTTCGTCTGATCTCTGAAATACTGACATATATTCACGTACATTATGATGTGTGTTCTCAGAAACCGTCAACAGTCTGCTATTGGCTGTTTTTATGAAGAAAAAGCCACCGTCTAAAACGCTAAAGTAGGATATGGCTTTCTAAAAATGATTTTATACACACAGTTTTGTTATTGTTTAGTAAACTAAAAGTAGTAAAAATTATTTCATAAAATATAAATACTAAAGGAAGAATGTAAACAAAAAAACAAAGTACTAAAATTACTAAAACTAAAAAAAACATTTACCAATAGTCACAAAACTAATAAAACAAATAAATTAAATAATAGACAAAGCACATCACATTACAAAAAACTTTAACCAACGTTAATGCAAACAGAAAAAAAAACAGGTGTCAATATAACCATTCTCAGAGTTAATGCTATATTATACATACATACTAGTATGGTATGTGGTGTGGTTTGTGTGTTTGTGTGTGTACTATATCTCTATCATAGATTCACTGCTAAATTTAAAAGGAAACGTCAAACTATAAAAATAAAAGCTAATTCAAATATATATTCAAATATAGAATATTCCAGGCATGGAAATGTTAAAATTCCCAGATTCTCTCACACACACACACACACACACACACACACCTGGCACCGGATAGTGTTGCCCGTCCTCCTCCACCCACCAACACCCACCCACCCCCTTACGAACGTGTGTCACGCTCCGCCACACACCACGTCAACCTCTCCGCCAGCGGAGGGGGCGGACCATCCAGACCTCATTCTTGAGTGGGCGGAGCCACGCTGCAGACTTCCTGCCATTATTACCCACAATTCTCCTGGATGTGACGCCACAGGGCAGGCGTGCAGAAACGCAGTGGGTTTCTGTCTTTAAAGCTGAAGCGTGACATTTCTGGGATGTTAAAACACTTCCTCGTCTCCCAGTATAATGTAAGCTGTGTATCTAGTGAGGAACATTGACTCGGTGTTTCATCAGACGGGAAGCACATGTGTGGTATTTCAGGAGCAGATCAGCTACAGCTGCTGCAGCAAGTGTGCATTCTGATCCCGCTGCAGGTCAAAGGTCGTCTCATTCATCTCAGGAATGCAGCGAGCCAGAGATAACATGGCCTGAGATTCCAAGACAGAGACATCAGGAATTCACTCTCTCACGGGAATCAGTGCTGAACGCTCGCGTTAACCCTCTACAGCCTGACGCTTAAAGAAGAGTTGGGAACATTTCAGTCTGATACAGTGAGCATACAGAGGACGAACAGCTCAGTTTTATTCAGAGTCTCAGACCGAACAAAAAAGATGCTGATATTTCTATGCTGAAATTCTGCTGCTTGTAATGTAAACCAATGAGATATTTATAACAGTGTAGCAGATACTGACATAAAATGATCTAAATATCAGTCGTCGCTCTATATCTGCAGTAACATGTCTCAGTAAGATGAGATTGAAATGCTCCAAACATATAATGCAGTGATTGAGAGCTGAAGAAATAAAGGCTCCTCAGAAGATGTGAGATGTTTCTGAGGCTATTGAAGATCATTCCCTTCCGCTGAGTAACACGTGAAGTAAAGCCTTCTTAACAAACGCTCCTCAAAACCGCTCCTGAGGATCAATGTGGACTCATAAACATGATTGTTGAGACTCTAGTAAAGCTGAGCTGCTTCAGTCCAGTAAGTGTTCATCTGGAGATATTACTGACGTTATTCTGACGCTTACTTGATAAAAAATAGCCAAGATTTGATTGCAAAAAGACATGTGAAGTAGCAGCTGACGTGGACATTTGTATAATTATACTAAAAGAGAGAGTGACAGAAGACGACAGAAGGCATGTAGCAGTTTGTGTGCAAAACAGGTTTAACGGCAACGTTTTAATTTTAAGGCCTTTATGTCTATCAAATAGCTTTATAGGGTTAATGATGCTGGTTTTGATGATGTTTAGTGTGTGTGTTTTCTAAGCACTTGGGTCTCTCTGCCGTCATTCAGAGCTGATGAGCGAGCGATCGGTAGACTTTATCAGTTCGGCGGTCCAGACGATCAATAAGCGTTTACACTCAAGGGCTTCCACACAATCAGAGAGTCCATGCGGAGCACTTCCGCAGACACATCTACTGTATCGACAGCCAAGAGCATCTGTGGAGGACTGACACTGTAGGAATGTGCTCGATGATAAAAACACGTCATGTTTCTTATTATAACTATAGTGGAGAGAAATGCATAGATGAATGGTTTACCACTGCGGTTCATAACTACTCTCAGGTCTGCTCTGTAAAAACAGCTGTTTGTGTTAGAGGTTGTTGTTTGTCTGTTTTTTGTCTATTTGTTTGTTTAAATACCCAGACAACATTATGTACCATGTCGGGTCACCATTTGTTTCAATTTCTAATTAGAATGAGTTTTATACCAGTTTATATTTAAAATGAGGTAGAAATTTATATAGATAAATAAAGTACACTTTAGCATGCCTTTAAAAAAAGAGTACTCATTACAGAAATAATATACGTTAAAAGAATATACTTAAGTTTTTGTGTATATTGAAAACAGAAGAGGGCCATATACAAAACCCTGAGGTACCCCATTGTTTACAAACCTTAGGAATTTTGTTCATCTTTGCAACAGAAATATCATCAAACACGATAAACAAATACTCTATGATCAATGTTTATACCTGAATAAAAGCCTAGAGTATTTCTGTTTTTCATAAAAAAGACTTTTCAGAAGACTTTCATATTTTAATTATGTTTACCATATCTTTTTTGTTGATAAAATAGAGTTTCAATGGATGGACAAAAAATGATGAGAGAATATAAGTCTTATGTGTTTGGAACAACATGAGTTAGAACAACATTCTCGAGTGAACTGCTCTTTTAATACGGCCTTCATAAGGATGTGGGAATGCCAGATATGAATTGAGAGCTTTCGGCATGAATCTGACATCTTTTTTTTTCCTATGGAGATCTTGTAACGTCCAGGCAAACGTGCAGCGACGTTCTCCATGTCCAGACAGAGACACTGGTGAACATCTGCTCTAGTTTCCCGTGAGCGGCGCTCTCATCGCCAGAGGTTGGCATTCCTGAGCAGGTCAAATTTCTGACTTAGGAGAGACATGATTGATGGAAACACTGCATCTTTTTTTCCCTCCATCTCAGCGAAAGCGCTCGCAAGATTATACGGCAGCTGGAACGCACTGATAAACACGCCGGTGGCCGGATTAGCCGCCTGTCATTTACCACGCGGCCAAATGTAAAAGATAACCTTTATTATCACAGAACAAGTGTCACATGAAGAAGAGGAAAATAACAGCAGACGGAAAGGAGCCGAACTCAGCCGCGTCAGAGCAAGCATTAATGGAGAGCTCTTACATTCGCTGGAGTGATTCTGTTCGAGACGGAACAAAAGCGTGATTAACAGGCCACGCTGAACCATGCCAAAAAGAAAATACATCAGGGGGCGTAAATGAGAGCGGAGAGCCGGAGAGGAGTTGGAAATGCAAACGCACACGCAATCTACAGACTTGAGTTTTAAGAGCTTTATTTCTGACAGCTATCAGACGTCTCGTCTCTTCTGTTCTCTCGCTGTGTTGCATACTTGATAAAAAGTTTCTCTATAATGTGCACTGAACTATAATGGAGCGTCGGCCCGGTTCTTCAGCAGCTTCGAGGAAGATCAGAATAATTCACAATCATTTATGTGCTTTTGTCATGAAATATTAATTAGTTTCGATTTATTTTTATTTCAGTTTAATTTGAATAATTCTAATACTTGAATTTAAATGCATTGTATCAGCTGTTAAGCTTTTTTAAAAGCAAAGGTTTTTTTTCATATGGATCAATACATGCAATCAAATGTTTTTCAAAAATATATATATATATTGTGCAAGTGCATGCAATAATAGATTATAACATGTTATGTGTACTGAGTGTGAATTGTCTGAGCAGTAGTGAATAAAGAAGGTATTTTGCACTAAACAGTACAGATAGACATCCTAAAACGTAAATTAATGTATTATTGCCTAATTTAAAAAATATTGTTCCTCTATTCCTGAAAATGAAGTGGTTTATGATTCCCAGCTCTGTGTTCAATTTGGCCCTTTTGTCACGGTTGTGACTCACTGTTCCAGAGCACAAAACGCTCTCTATTAATTAACACGGGGGACTAATTACACACACACAGACACATCAGTAACAGAAGAACAGCGGTAGAGTTTCCTCGTGACGGACCTTCTGTCTCTCAAATCCCGGATCAATACGGCGTAAGCGCGTCTCTGGGGTTCAGCCGCCATCCAGGGCGAATCCAGCAACATTGACTGCCGTCACAGTCCAGCAGAGAAAACGCTCCTCTGCCCTTTTGTGGCTGAAAACACCAGCAAACTTATCTTGAGCGAAGTGAAGCAAACACAAGCCCACCCTAACCCGCTTTGGCCCGCTCGGCATAAAAGCGCCAAAGGAAGCGGAAAATACGGCTGGGATGGCAGTCATACTCGAAGGGTTTCCTGCTATTTGTCTCTGTTGGTAATCTGCGCTTTTGCGGCGGGAGGGATGATCGCAGCACAATGCGTCTTTACACCAGCTGACCTGTGACAGCGGCTCTAAGGAGATTGCACTCGCTCAAAACGTCCAACAAATATATCTTATTATGGCCTTTCCACAGCGAATAACCTCATCCAGGCAAAAACATCTGCCGACAACACTAAAGGAATGAGAGCGAGGCAAAGCTGCATCTAATACGTGCATCATTCGCTCTGTGACGCTGATCGATTCCCAACACAAAGCCATTAACTGGCCCCAGCTCTGTGTGTTTTTGAGCTCCGTGAATAACGCCGCGGCCGGCAGAAGAATGCCTGGTATCTCACTCGCAGCGTTTCTCACCAATAAGCAAAATAATCAATTACGCCGCGCTGCCTTTTAATTTCCAGCTGCAGCGAATCGGCCTCCTCCGGCTTCAGTCATTGTCAGTTAAACAAACCCTGCTAACTTCAGCAGGTAAACAGTAACTAATCACGTCAGAGCGTTAGCCCGGTCCGCAGAGACTCAATTAGCTGCATTTAATTAGTGTGTCCTCCTCTGCGATTAGACCGGTGTGTTATGAGCGTTTGTAGCTAACGAGAGAGAAGTGCTGCCGTTTTGGAAAGGACAGCTACAGTAATGCGATGGAAATATACAGTGGGCCTGGAAAGTGCTTATTGTTAAGTAAAACTATTACATTTCACTTTTTCTAAACAAAATCTAAATATTAGATGAAAAACGTAACTTAAGAAGCCAAACTGAAATAAAACAAACTTAAGTTGAAGTACTACAATGATTAAAATGGAAATCAAATCAAATAAATAAATACACAAGCACGTAAGAAGATTACTAAGATTAAAAAGAAAACTGACAATATCAAATATAAATCACATACAAATGTAAATACAATAATGAACATTATAAATATTACCTTGGTCATTAACTGAAGTAAAATAAGTTTAAGTTGAAGGACTACAATTACTAAGATAAATGCATAAATTAAAGCTATATATATTGCCTTGGCAGCTAACTGAAATAAAATAATACAATTATAATAAAAAATAATAAAATAGGTTGAAGTATTAAAATGACTAAAAATAAAAATAAAAAAGCCAAATAATACAAAGCTGTATCATAGATATACCTTTAAAAACTCAAATCTAATAAAAGAGTCAAAGGGCTGCAAAGCTGCGCAACCTATTACTAAACCCTCAAATCAAAACTGAAAATGGAAAAAAATGAAGCCAGCTTCAAAATATTGCTATTGAAATAAAGATTTAAATAAATACATACATACGTACCTAACTGCAATCAAGTTTATGTTAAAGTAATACAATTACTAAGACCAAAAATGAAATAGAAAATAAATGAAAGCTAAACAGAAATGACAAAAGCACATAAGTAGATTACTAAAATTCGAACTAAAATTAATACTAATGATAATGTAATAGCACATAAATAGTACTAAAATAACACACTGAGACACTTAAGACAATTATAGTGCATTAGCACAATGTCCCACCAGAGGCATTTATTTTAAAGAGTTAAATATGTATGAATGCATGAGATGAAGTGCAGTCTAACACTTTCTGAAGTCACATGGTGCCATTCCCCCGTCAGCAGCGTATTAGGCAGAACATCCATCGGTTGCTCGATGACCTGAGCGTCATTAATGTGTGTAAATGGTCACCGGGGGGTTTTCTTTCGGCCCGAGGCGGCTGGCGACACTCTTCACAGGGCGACTGTGCCATTATTCTGCGTCCGGTGATGTGAGGAAGGGAGATATACTGTACTCTAGTGTATAATGAGAGTTCAGGTGAGCACTTGGGATCCGTTTGCCCTTGATGTTAAAGATGGTAAATGCGAGTGTGAGAAAAATGATCTCATGCGCTTCTAACTTTTAATCGTATCACTGCTTTTTACCTTCGTAACTCCAAAATTCCTCTTACCCTCACCTTCTGAATCGACCTACACTGCTGTTTTCCCCTTCGCTCTCCTGGCTGTGATTTATTCGTCCTCCAGCAGAAAAACCTCACCGTGGCCGCGAGCAGAAGTGCTAGCATAGCATATGGCAAACACAGCTCAATTAATTTATGCTTTGAAATGTTTTCGTCAATAAACTTTCTCCTCGAAAAGCTTGCAATCATGTGGAGAGCACAAATTAAATAACAATTAACAGCGGTTATTTGCACGCCGTTAGCTTGAGGACGCATCTCTGCCTCTGCCGTGGCGTTTTTCAACAGTTAATCAGAGAACTGGCAGAGTGAAGTACCGTTTAATTCGTGAGGTGACTTATAAATGTAATGCTGATTAATTGTCTGTGTGTGTGTGTGTGTGGTGGTGTGTGTGTGTGGGTAACACACACACACACCTCAATTAATGGTAAAGCGAACAATTACTGACTTGTATTAAAATACACCACTGATTTTTGTGAAATGCTCTTGGTTTCTGTCAAGATGAACGTGTGCAGGAATCCTGATCAACAATGTCAGTTAATAGTTCTTTTCTGTCATGCTATCGGTGGAGACACTGCTTTTGTAAATAGCAAATGTGGTGCTTAAATCTCACTTCCTCAGTGTCAAAATGTGCATTTTGCTATAAAAATGCATCAACGGTAAAACAGAAGGGATATTTGGGATTGTTTGAAGTATAAAAGAGCCCCACACAATCCGCAGCTATGGTCCACTGAATGATTTCCCGTTCAGTGCAAAGCAAATCTTAGAGACATGGTTCTCAACCCTGTTCCTGGAGATCTACCTTCCTGCAGAGTTCAGTTCCAACCCAGATCAAACACACCTGTCTGTAATTATCAACTGCTCCTTCAGTTCCTAATTAGTTGGTTCAGTTGTGCGTGATTAGGGTTGGAGCTGAACTTTGCAGGAAGGTAGATCTCCAGGAACAGGGTTGGGCACCCCTGTTGTAGATTGTCAAAATTGTAATTGTTAAAAATCAGCAAGGCATTCAAAAAATACATTTGATGTTTTTAAAACTAGCTACCTCTGATGCTAAATTAATTTTCTTTTAGATCGTAGTTTATCTAACAAATCAAATGCGTCCCACCGCAGAAAACAGTGTTGGATTTGTGCCTCTTATGCTTTGAAAGAAAGGGACACCAAAGTGCAGTGCGTTCATGGAAAGTGCTGCTAAAACAATGCCAGACTCCAGAAATCCATATTTAATTATGCAGCGGAGTCTTTTGCTGTTAGTTTGAGAAATATGAATAGAAAATATCCCAGGGAAAGCCTCCCTCATGCCCGGAGAGGACCAAGGACGAATGTATTTGGCTGAACTTGTCGAGTTCTTGCCGCTTTGGTGGAAGGAGAATTCGAGGTTCTGTATTGTACAACGGAGACCAAATATCGATTCCTCTCAGGAGAGAAAATGTATAGTCTCACAGGCATATTGTGATTTCCAACAATACATATAGCCTGAAAGGCATTGATTTTCAAGCAGCATGGATTGTCACGTTCGATAATTATTAGGTGCATTGCCTCTGTTCCTCTAAGGTTGACTGCAGGCACTTGGCTTTATGGCAGGTGAAATTTGACTCGTTTTAAAGAGCTTGATTCACATGTCGACCTTGGCATTGCTTCAAAGACTTAAACACACCCACAGCCAATACGCAATTAGCGTTGTGCTGTGCTTTGGATAAGTGTCTCATATGTTATTTGTTGGCCTTTCCATAAACCTTGCAAATAAATTAGCAGAGTTGATTGTGAGCATGAGCATGAATCTGGTCATTTCTGCAGTGACACATTCTGCATTGAACACAGGCAACAGATGAATAAGATGAAACATTAATTCACATTAAATAATTTAGTACATTCATTCATTTTACGAAAGAGGAAAAACACAAGCCATTTATCATAAAGGAGCCATAGCTATTAGCAGTCCTGAAAGAGCGAATTTCAAAAGTAACCCAGAAAAGGTAGGCCGAGATAGGCTGCGACATATGTGGGTAGCAGTAATAGAAAAAGTTGTGTGCCTTTTATAATTTCTCTAGTGTACATTGAGAAGACTAGCGGGCCTAGTACTGAACCTTGGGGCACTCCAGTGCTTAGTCGATCACAATTTTTAATCTTTATGATAATAAGTAGGTGTTGCGCATGGAGGTTATATGAGTTGCATACATGATGCACAGAAGTACAGAAGTCAGGTAAATTGCTAAACCATATTAAGCAGAATCTAATTGTACATCATTGTGAAGGTAGCTAAACTCACCAACAAGACACATCACACCACAACAGATTAAATCCACTATCAGCTTGTGTGACACCATGTTGGGGTCAGACGCAAGTATTAGTTAGACATCAAAATGATCCCTCAGCAACTTTCTGTAGCTTTTGTCGTAATTTTATACCTGCATGTTTAGGAAAACAGACTGACACGTAACATTAGCTGCCAAGTACCTTCTAACGGACGATGCCTACACACCACAGAAGAGCTAAAATTAGACCCTCATCCACTGCGTTATGTAGCTCACAGCCTGTGAAGGTCACAAGAGGATTTAGAGTAGAATATTTGCACTAAGATATGAAAATTTGTGTTAATGCACAAGGGATGATTACTGAAAGTGTTTTAAATGAATAACATGGGGAACATCAGGCAATTCTGGACATCACAGATCAGCTGTGTCGCTGATTTTGTGTTTTATTTCAAGTGGATGAATCATGAAACATGCAAAGAACATGTCCAGGTCATCTTTCCCCCTCGAAATCAAAACTGTATTTTGCATAACGCTGTTTTTTTTGGCATTGTGACATTATTTTCATTACAATTTAGCGCCCTATTGTACTGAGATAATTTACATTTACTGAGGTGTTTAAATTAGGAATTAAACCTTGAGATGTATAAATTTCGAAATGCAGACCTTGGCACTTGCTTGGCATAAATTAAGGACATCTTCAAATCTTCGCTGAATCACAGCACTCTGAAAGAGCGTTATAATGATTTCCGAGACAATGAGGAGCGTTTCAAGCTCTTTATGAGATGCAGGAAATCCACCATTACAGCCGATGCCTCCCTCTGAGGCACTGAAGTGTCATAATCACTCTTTAGTCACTATTTAGACAGGGATATTATTCCGTTGTCTGTCATACATTCATTCAAATCCTTCACTGTTTTCTGGAAAAAATAGAAAATGGCCCTGGAACTGTCAACATGCAAGCTGGAACTGTATAGTGATACAGCAGCTATCATAGAGGCTTCTTTGCTCTATTCAGAAGTAAATCTACAGTATTTCATTGCACGTGTATAATCAAATTTTACACAAATGATCCAAAAGCCTGGTAAAATGCAGTGGAGGCAGTTGTAACAGTGAAAGAGATGCAATATATCTGTGTAAGTTATATTTTTTGTTTTTGTATACCCGAACTGAGGTTCATGGAAAGACAATCCCAGGACATGTTTGTGTAGCTCAGTGCTTATCACAGTGTGTTTGTATGTATGTGTGTGTGCTTGTAATGTTCCCTAGAGGCTTGTTGACTTCTTGTTTGTTTTAGATTGCTTGTGTTTGCTGTAGGTTCACAGAAACACACACATACTGTATACACGCAAATGTTGGTCAAACTTGAGTTCCATCAGACTGCTAGGTATTTATTTATTTATCTTTAAGCTTCGTTTTGTGATGAATATGTGGATATTGAAATTCACCAATGAGTGAATTAGTGAAGTAGTAAAATGGGTAAATAATGAATGTACCACACAAAACAAATCACCACCAGTATATCTGAAAGAGATTTATAGCGGGTCTGGATCTAAATAATTCTAAAATAATTATTTTGGTCACAATTCTTCATTATGTAACAACAACAAACAAATGTTTGTAATTCTTACCTTGCTCTCATATTTTTTTATTAGAATTCATCACATCTGGGTTGAGCTGTTCATCTGTTTGTCTAGTCTTTATTCATGGTATTGTAAGAGTAATTGAATACTTTAACACTTTTACAAGTTTTCTTGTGATGTTTGAGGGATGAAGAGAATGTCACTTATTTTTTCCAAATGATTATTGAAAAACATATATTGTTTCTATTTTTGTAAAGATAATTCAACAATGCAAGAGAAATATAAGTTTATATATAGCTATAAACCAGACCAGCCTAATTTAGAATACACATTTGTAACCCTTTTACTTGCAAACCCATTCTGTCATGATTTACCAACTATAATTTTTCTATTTAATGTGGGTGTTTATTGAAAAATGACGAGGTCATACAAACATAATTAAACCGTATGTGGAAGTTGGATGGTTAAAGGTGAAGTAATCGAGTATTGACTTCTAGAGTTAAAAAATGACTGAATTCTATTTATTGTCAATGTTACTCAAATGCTTACTGCTAAAAAAAGCGACGAGGACACGAGGACACGAGGTGTGTGTGTGTGTGTGTGTGTCTTTCTTCACCCCAAATTTCTCCAGGTTCCAGCAGCAGCAGCTTCAGTGAAAGTGTGTGTGTGTGTAACAGTGCAGTGCTGGTGTTCCTGTGTTTCAGAGGATCAGCTGCCCCCAGGTTTCCCCACCATAGATATGGGCCCCCAGCTCAAGGTGGTGGAGCGCACCCGTACTGCCACCATGCTCTGTGCTGCTAGCGGTAACCCCGACCCAGACATTTCCTGGTTCAAAGACTTCCTCCCGGTCAACACCAGTAACAACAACGGCCGCATCAAACAGCTCCGATCAGGTAATTTCCCTCCGTAACGCTAGAAGAAAAGCAACGACAAGAGCCGCTATTGTCCTTCTTTCCGTTTGAGTTTCTGTTCTTTCTCATGGAGCCTTTTCTTTGGTTTTCTGTAGGAAACGGCATCTACGTCGTCTGCGTCCCCTCTGTGTGTGATGTGTCTTGTGTTCCTGTCTGTTTAATTTATTACCCATGATTCACTGCTATGACTGCATTTTTGGCCAGCTTAAATTGGGCTTTTTTTTGTTTCCATTTTAACACTTAGTTGCAAAAAGCAGCCGAACCATGCATAATAAATAAGTGTCGTTCTCCATGTCCTTATTTTCCTTCCTCCAATGCGCAATGAGTAAGATCTGGCTTCATTCAGAGCTCTCGAAAGAATCATCAAAGTTGTTTTGTTTGTTGCTCTCATATCATGATGCAGCACGCGACCTGGCGAACCTCGATTATGCCCAAAAACGAGCAAAAAAAAAGACAAAAAAAGAGCGTCCTTTTGTGTGTGTGTTTGTGTGACCCTCGTTGTTCCAATGTATTGTTTAATTCAGGGCTGAACACGTTGGTGATTCTTTGCACCGGGTGGTCTCTTTTTAAGTAGCGCAAAACCCCCGTTTCGTTTCGCAAATGCGTAAGCTGACCGTGTCGCTCGAGTTGCTCCGATGTGTTTTCCAGCCCTCGATGCTACGACATGTCTTCCCAGAGTCCTCCGCTCTGCCCTTGTCCTGTTTTCTGCCGTTGTCTGATTTCTCTCTTGATTTTCACCCTGTACAATAGAGTGTCAGATTTAAGTGTGTCAACCAGAGCAAACGTAAGGAATATAATCATATTTTCTATGCTGTCTTTCTTCTCTCTGTTTTGTAAATCTCCAGAGTCCTTTGGTAAGTTTGTAGATCTGAACACACATGCCTCCCACTAATGTCTCCACTATGTTTCTCAAACTACTGTTAAAATGCATGGCATGCATTTTACTAACGGTGTCAATAGGCCAGCAGAACACACTGACTAGCTGACTAGCAGTAAAGCACACGCTCAGGGCCACACTGGCAGGACCGACACTGACACTCTCACTCCATCTGTGTCTCTAAAGCTCACAGCTCAAAGACTCTCCACTGTTTCCCAGTCAATCAGTCCTCAGCTCCCCTCTCCCACTAGATCACGGCCACTGCCACAGGTCTCAGAACGGCCCCTTGTGCTTCATCCACTGTGCCAGTTGCTCTTTGACCTCCTAAAGTGACCAATGCTCAATCCTATGCTTTTCTCCACTAGAGCCAATGGCTGTCTTTTCTGAATCTCTCTTTCCTGTTGTAGCCTAATACAGTCTGTAAGAAAGCAAAGCAAAGCTAATTTGATTCTTCTTCCAAAGCGGCCAGCCTCTCTTCTCGCACTAACGACTCTTCTTTCTTAATCTTATTTGCATTCATATAATCCACCCAGGTGGTACGCCAATAAGAGGTAAGAGTGCTCAACTCGAGTTCACAGAATGAACAACTGACTTCATTCTTCCTGTCCCTCATGTGTCTGCATCCATCGAACGCCCCGGCATCTTCCCATCATCCCTCCTCCATCCCGTTCTGTTCCATCTCTCGCCATTTTCGCCTCAGCGCTTTTTGGTTCTTTGGTTTGGTTTTGGTTTCAGTTCGAGAAAGCCTCTTGTATTTTGGTTGTTTTTGTTTTTTTCTTCCAAGCCGATATGCTTACTGCAGCCCAAAGAAGCATATCCTGTACGTGTTTTTTTTCTCTCTTCTATTTCATTGTTTTTGTATTATTTTTCTTATCTTTTGGCCATAGCAGATCATGTGTCCCTTTTTTCGTCCAACTAAAACAGCCAAACATTTTCCCCCCTTAGCTGTGTTCTTGTTCAGCCGCACATGAGCCCAGATGTCGGAGACACGCCGAAGACCTCTCTGCCACGATTTTACCCCAAAAAGCATCTTTCTGTCTTTACAAACTTCTTTTTTTCTCGCTATTCGTCCTCCATTTGCTTTCCTCTACCTGTACCCTTCTCAAAAGGAGCTAAAAAAGCCCAAACAACCACTTTTTTGATAAAGTTTCTGCGGTGCTTTTTTCCTTCCACCACCTATTTTTTCCTTCTTGCTTTTCTTGGGTTGAAGGCTGTTTTCCTTTTTGACGTTTTTATTTTTTCCATTCTTCAGGGTTGGGGAAAAGCTAACAGTGGGTCTGGCAGACGAAACCGAGGTGGCTGTTTTGTGTCATTTTTTTTGTGTTTTTGTTTTTTGGTCAAGCTCCTCAGGAGGCGGCGCTTCGGTGCATTGCAAGAAGCCTTTTTCCCTGGGTCATGTGACACCACACTGCTGATCCCATTGGTGGATTTTTATGGGTGTCATTTGTAGCGCAAAGCTATGGCAGTGATTGGTTGCTTTCTTGTCGGCGCAAGCCGTTTTGAATTTTGACCTCTAATACAATTGCATTTTATTTTTCAGCTAAGGGTTGTCAAAAGGTTGTAAGTTGTGCCGACACACATTTCTTGTTCTTTGGAAAGATTTGCATGTGCTGGAGGTTTATGTACTGGTAACGATAATTCTCCCAACAGATTTTTTTCTTCTTCCATTTTTACAATTCGAGCAGCGCATTTTGCCTGAAAATGCTGCGATTTTTACTGACTTCCACCATCTGAAGTCCTTGGCCATTTTATTGAGCGATCAATTTGAATTTAATTGAACACCAAATTTTATGATCCAAATTTCTTTTTTTTTAATTGTCCCCCTCCCCCCCCCCCCCCCCCCCTTTTATGCTGCTTTTGATACTGTAAACCTTTTTATTTGCTTCATGTGCTGCTGTCTTGCAGTGGTTTCACTCATTCCCATAATAACAGTCCTGTTATGTGTATAATATTGCAGGGCCTACCCCCCCCCATCACCTTTTGTAGACCTCTCAATTAATAACCGATCAGTATTATTATTGATTATTATCACAACTGTTTTTCTAAACAGTAAAGCTCAAACGATTTTGAACCACCCGTACGATTAAGTGCCTTTAGAAACCCTGCAACATGTATCCTGTACTGTATGTTTTCCTCTCCATTGATGTGGTTGTAAAATGTCAGAGATAATTGATGCTGCAAAGTCTCTTTTCTTTTGGTTTCTTTCTGTGTGCCCTCTCGAATGTCTACTGCAGTGCTCGCCGCGCTCTTCTCTAGGCCGGCGCCTAGATAGTCAGCATGGCGAGATACGAGCTCGCAACACACTTCGATTTAAGCATCTCAAAATGACTCCATTCCTGACAAAATCATAATATGCATCACGGATCCACCGTGAAATCCATCTTTAGTGCCAAAATTGCTTTCCCATATTGCATCGGGCCTAGAGAATGAAACACTGCATTAGACATTTTAAGGGGAAACATTTCTACCCCCAGCTTCCAGGAGCTTAGTTTGCATAAACTGCTTAAGTCTGTACCGAGCTCTCCAATGCGAGGCATGCCTGCAGATGTTGCCTCTCAGGGTTAAGCGTCAGTATAGCGGCAGGCCTTTAGCCTGAGCCATTTTGTGGCGTTCACCCTTACGGAGATCTAAACAGAACAAATATTCTGAGTTCTAAATTCTGCCATTTATAGAGAGAAATTGTCCTAGCGTGTGATTTGGTGAAAGTTGTTAAATGGCTGGTGTTATTATTGTAATTATCTTTCTCTGCTCGTGTTCTCTCCCACTGTGTAGGAGCGCTGCAAATCGAGCAAAGCGAGGAATCGGACCAAGGGAAGTACGAATGTGTCGCGACCAACAACGATGGCACGCGCTATTCCGCACCTGCCAACCTGTATGTCAGAGGTAGGAACAGCTCACGGCGGTAAACAAAGCCGACAAAAGAACATGTAAAACTCAGACGCACACACCTTTTGAAACAAATTGAGCCGAATAGCGGGTCACTTTTCTTGTTGGGGTTCCTCTGGTTGTGTGAGTATTTTTGTAAGTACGACATAATGCTGCAGCCTTGATTTTCTGCCTGTCTGGTGTTTCATTTCAACTTAACCTTTATTGACTTGAATGCGTGTGTGTGTAATATGACTGACTCGTAAGATAACAGGAATGACAAATTGAGTTTAACCTCTTTACTCTCTACAACAAATGTCTCAGTGCTCTGTTTTTTCTCTTTATTGACAAACATGGAATAAAACTATTTTTCTTTATTTTTGAGCTTTATTTTAAAGCAAAAAAAACAAAACAAAAGAAAAACAACATAAACTGTGGTCAATATAATCTTATTTTAAATTCAGTGCAACATTTGATCTGAAATGTAGTTAAAGCCTGTAATGTAATGAATATGGATGATTCTTCAATTAAGTAAAGACTTCTGTACGCTAGGATGATTAAATAAAGTGTTTGTTAAAAAGCATAGTAGTTTTAATGGACAGATTATCGTAGTCTGAAATTAATTATGTCAGAGAGCTGCAATAGAATTACTCAGCACTGCTGTTGTGTATTTGGGTTTATATGTAGTTATCTGGGAAATGAGAAGTGACATTTTGAAATATTTGTTTTAAGATTATTACATCACGATCGGAGAGTAACTTTATTAGAAGTAATTACCTAACTGGTCACTATTTGAAATCCATTTTTTGAGTGTGTTATCAATAAAATAAAAATAAATAACTTAAATAACTTACCCAACATATTTGAATAAATATTTAATGAACAATTTTTTCAAGCAGTCAGAAGGTCATATAAATATAAAATATAAAATGTTATTTGATATTGACTTATGATTGAACATCTGTATAATCTGGCACATTAAAGTCAACATGAAACTGTGTTCGCAGCCAATTTGACTTCAATTGTGTGACACATTTCATATTAAAACAAGAGAAAAGGCCTTGATTTTCTTGATTTCAACCATAAGGAAATGATTGGATGGTAAATAAAAAAAAACACCTGCTCACCAAGCACACCACCGAGTATCCAGTATTAGTCAGAAAACAGTGCTTATGATTTCATGTTGACTTTAAGCCCGAATTTGTCATAAACTGCTGCCAAAATATGTTCCATTTTATAAACCTTGATGGCCTGATGTCCAGCGCTGCTCAAACAAACACGTTACTGCTTTAAAGAGTGCAGCTATATTCATGCACAGGTCCCAGTCATGTGGTTTACATGAAGAACCAATGTTTTTTTCTCAAATACTGCATGATCAAAACTACAGAAGATAGTGAGTCCAGACCACAGTAACTGCTGATGGCATGTAAAGCTCATAACTGGACCTGTGTCATATTGTTTAATGGGCAGCGCAATAAAAGTCCTGTAAAATGCAGCACACTTTTCTTTTCCTAGACATTCTGTCTCTAGCAGCAATTATCTGGGTTGAATGTGGCCTGTTTTACTCTCTCTGTATTTTCCCTTGTTTTTCTCCTCATTTTATTTTGTTTCCGCATCTATTCCCTACATCCCTCAGAGCTGCGAGAAGGTTGGTGTGTTTTTTCTTTCTAACCATCTTCAAACTCAGAAAACAAATGATACAGACGCTAGTCACAATTCCCAAGAGTACGAAAAAAATAATTGTAGCTGCATTTGCGTGTCTATGATTAAATTCTGCTTTTGGTTCGTTATGTTCTATGTTTTGGACCGTTTTTTTTTCTTCTTCTTCTATTCCCTTTTGTTGTGGTCTGAACGAATGCTCTCCTGCTCTCCGCTGTACTGCTTGACCAAAAAGTGGTGCATGTCAGTCAAAATGTGCTCAGTTTTCGGGGGGTTTGCATGGTGGATTGGTCATGCTGAAGTTATCTGTCTTCTCCCACATGTCAGTGGTCCTGCTTCGTTACTTTGACCGACACGTGCTTTTCTAACACCTAGAAACAAGCTCCCATTCGCTGACCTTCACCACGGTATGAACTGCGATGAGATGTGCTCCGTAGCTCTGTGAGATCAGATATTTTCTTTCCTTTCCACCTAACAAGCTGCTAATAAATGACAATTGATGCATGTAGACCGTTGTTCTCAAGACTCGCCAAACGGAACGGTATTCAGATGAAAGGGAAAACATCATGTCTCCCGGAACAGCATTTCAATTGGAAATTAATTGCGATAGGATTGAAAATCTGTTCGCAATTATTAGAGATTTAATCTCCAGAGAAGCGCGGCATCTCCGGTCGAATGCATGCCGCACATCGTCGAAATTCTTATCTTTCCTTCTTCCATCTCTTTGCGGTTAAAGACTTAAAGAGACTTTAACTCCTCGCTAAACACTGGTTTAGGTTCATCCTGCTGTTATTGTAATTGCAAGTGATGTAATCAAGATCCTGGCCAAGAACCGTCCACGTAAACAGGAGGAGATGTGACGAGTAGGAGCAGGTAAATGGGATTTAACCCCGACCAGAGTGCAGGATTCCTCAAATCTGAGCTTGCAGAGTTACTCACTAACCCTGATTAAACTCACCTACCTGTAACTCTGAAGACTTTAATTAGCTTGCTCCCACGTCTTATTAGGTTTAAAGTCAAACTCTGCAGATCAGTGGCCCTCCAGGGCCCAGATTTGAGGAACCCCTCCTTAGTGGAATGTAATGTTCTAATCATAGACATCTAGTTCAGCGTTCCCCAACCCTGTTCCTGGTTGCAGTCACAGTACAACTTTTTTGGAGACACTAAACCTCCCTTAACCATGTTTCTCAATGACCGATAACTGAATCTCTGAAGATGTGTACTGTCTGTGTGCCTCCAGGAACAGGTTGGAAACCACATGATCTCCGTCTTCTGCCCGACCCAACGTGTCTTAAAACTCTCTACAAATATTTGTTATGATGAACCCTGTGACACAAACGTTGATCAATCCAATGCAGGTCGTTTGCCTCCTCGATAGGTCCTGCTTGTGTTGTCCGCATCCTTTGTGCTGTGTGTGTAACCGCTGCACCCGCTCACCCTGACTCCCAGAAGCTGCGTAAAGCCAGCAGAGCCTGTCGCTTTGAGAAAGCTCCTGCCACTGTTGTGTGCATTATCCTCACACGGCGACGTTGCGCTGTGCGCCCGCGGTCTGAGACTGACAGTATGTAAGCAGTAACAACTGACTTTCGGAGTCTTCTCCCACCCTATATTCTCGCTTGATTCCCGAAATAACATATATCCCATCTTCTGAGACTGCACATATTAGCGCTCTTGCTCTCTCTCTCTCTTTCTGTCTTGGAGACTCCTGCTTTTAATAACCCTGTTGATTTCCTGTTATCTGACTCTACTAGTCCTCCCCCTCATCCTCTTCTCTCCTCTTGTTCCCCATCTCTCTCTAATTCCCAAAGATTCCCTGTGGAATGAGCAGTTTGCTTGTTTGCATGACAGATTCAGGAATGCCCCCCCCCACGCCCCATTGACATTAAGGGCTTATCTTTTATTCATCTATTAATTTGTTGCATCTGTTCATTTTCATTTTGATTCCGTTTCAGATTCAGCCTTCCATTGTCATCACCCTTGTTTATTCACAGTTTCACGACCATTTACGTTGACACGTGTGTCCACTTTTTGAATGGCAGCCGCAGACAGTCACAGCTAGTCTCTACCCATTGTTAGTTAGTGGCGGCCCTGCCATGGGGCTCCTCGCTGTGTGTGTGATGTGGCAATGTGATTCGGCACATTCCTTCACATCAACTGGAAGTGAACGCAGCATCAAAGTTGTACAAACGCACACAACTCCTGCATGCTGTGGCCCTCCAGTTCCCCTGTGTGCTGCTGTCCGTCTGTCACGCGTGGGTCACCTGTGCATGGCGTCTGTTTCAGTGTCCCAGACCAACGGGAGTGAAGCGCAATGTTTGTGTGCAGTACATGTGCAGTAGTTTCCTGTTGGATCCTGCTATACCTCAATCATTTGAAATAGTGTAGCGGTGAAATCCACCAGATCTTTGTCAGTTCCTCACCTTGTTCCCAAATGTTCCTTAATCCTACGTCTGGACGGGGAGTTACCAGGACTTGTGTTCTCTTGCAGTGAGACGGGTTCCTCCCCGGTTCTCCATTCCCCCGACGGACAATGAGATCATGCCCGGTGGCAGCGTTAACATCACCTGTGTGGCTGTCGGGTCACCGATGCCCTACGTTAAATGGATGTTGGGGTCGGAGGATTTGACCCCTGAAGATGACATGCCCATTGGGCGAAATGTGCTGGAACTCACCGACGTCCGGCAGTCGGCCAACTACACATGCGTCGCCATGTCAACGCTGGGCGTTATAGAGGCGGTCGCACAGATTACGGTCAAAGGTGAGAATCCACGAGACGACTTGATACTTAACATTCCAACCAGCACCAAGCTCCTGTTATTTGATCTGTCTTATCACATTCTGCAGATGAATCCACAAGCTCCTACTGTTGGCACACTTGATCGCTCAAACAGGCCGACATACTTACAGCTGTTCACATCCACACACACAAAGCCTTTGTCTCCAGCAGACATAACAAAATCACATTAGTCATAATATGCCCCAAGGGACAGCACGCAAAGACTAAACATTATCTGTCCTATCGCCAGCCTCACCTAATGCGCTCTGAATTTAAGCAATAGATTACAGCCCGTGGAATATTTAAGACATGTTCTAAACAAACCGGAGAGCCTCTCATTTCTCTGGGGTAACTTGGTTTTCTCCTTATCACGGAGGTACTGTCAAGACTCTGAGTTCTTTTGTTGTATTACATTAGCGGCAAACCATGCTATAACCCACATCTACTGTTCCTGTGTTGGCAGAGCAAGCTGACACTTTAACCTTCGGCTAGTATCCCAAGGGAAGAACACATGGTTCGTGAATGCTAATGACAAAGCCATATGACATTGCGTAGCTTACCAATACAATAGCACACACAACAAAGACATTTCCTCTAAACCAGGTGAAGAACCATTTCACACCTGTTTGTTAGTTTTCAAATATTTAAAAATGTTTATGTCCTTTGAGAGTGAGGGGAGAATTCACTAAACTGAGACGTGCATGGGTGCCATTTTCAGAGCAACAACTCGCATCTTCACTAACCATTTGCAAATCCAGGCACTAAAAGTGCTGAAATTGTACTTTTTGCAAATAAATTAGGCTTATTATAGAATGCACCTCAGGGATTGACATTAATGCTTGTCTGGGACAAGTAGGTGGGTTTGTGGCTTTAACTGATTTGGATATTTCCTTTATCGAATCAAGCACTAAAGCGGGCACCATTCAATTTTAGTGATTTCCCCCCACAGTCATTAATATTGCTCCAGTAATTGTAAGTAGCTATATTACAGTGGGTTTTCCATTTTCCTAATAATTGAAATTCACTGATGAGCTTCTTTATTGTTGCTCCAGCTTTACCGAAGCCACCAGGTGTTCCCCAGGTAACGGAACGCACAGCAACAAGCATTACGCTCACATGGGATTCTGGGAATCCCGAACCTGTTTCTTATTACATCATCCAGCACAAGCCCAAAAACTCTGAGGACTCTTTTAAAGAGATCGATGGAGTCGCCACCACTCGATACAGCGTGGGTGGGCTAAGCCCTTACTCCGACTACCAGTTCAGAGTAGTCGCAGTGAATAACATTGGACGCGGGCCTCCCAGCGAAGTCATTGAGTCCAAAACAGCGGAGCAAGCACCGAGTACCGCCCCGCGGCAAGTCCGAGGGCGCATGCTAAGTGCCACGACCGCCATCATCCACTGGGATGAACCCGAGGAGGCAAATGGGCAGATTACGGGCTACAGGGTTTACTACACCACCGATCCCAGCCAGCATGTCAACCAATGGGAGAAACAGATTGTAAGGACTTCCAACTTCCTCACCATTCCGGGCCTGACGCCCAATAAGACTTACTACATCAAGGTCCTGGCCTTCACCTCTGTAGGAGATGGACCGCTCTCATCTGATTTGCAGATCATAGCCAAAACTGGAGGTGGGTGTTGGGAATGACAGGAATAACAGCTCTTGTTGTTTCCTTTTTGCAGTTATCTTTTTTTTAAGTATTATAATATTTGGTGGAGACAAAAGCTTATCATAAGGTTTGTTAATTTGTAAAAATATACAAATTTTTTGCTGGATATTCAACATAAATATTTTTTGTGTGGTAATGTGTATTTTGGTTTAAGCCCCTGAATGAATTACTTCATTTGATATATTTTCTGTTTTAATTTGTAACTTGGTGGACACAAAGCAAAATATCAGATGATCCGTGGTAAAAGCAATTTATGAGTTTAAAACTAAAGACTCATAACTCTGATTGGATGGGCTTTATTTATACACATAGCCAATATTAATAATTGAATCACAATTGAATCAGTTATGGGAGAGTCCATGAGCTACCACTATTGTACGTTGAACCTCCGGTTACTCCAGGAGGACTAAGCTTGTCCACTAATGTATTCCCACGATACAAACATGAAAGCAAATTACTGCAATGGAAATTACATTTGTATAATTTCTGTTATTTGTTATAACATTTTTATAGTGCCCTCTCAACCAACGGACTTCAAAGGTGAAGCCAAATCTGAGACGAGCATCTTGCTGTCGTGGAACCCCCCGACTCAGACGGGCCAGGACAATCAAATCGTCGGATACGAGCTGCTCTATAAGAAAGGAGATGACAAAGAGGAGGTCTGAACGTGAACAGTCATTGGCAAATGCCTTCACTCCTCCCACAATTGATGTCATTGTCATTGCTTGGGTTGACTGTATAAACTCTATTTTCTGGGGTTTTAAACTTTGTTTTTTTCCCTTGTCCCTTCCTCAGAAACGAGTAAGCTTTGAGCCCACCACAACCTATTTACTGAAAGATCTGAAGCCATTCACTACCTACATGTTTCAGCTGGCCGCTCGCAGCAAACACGGCATCGGCGCATACACCAACGAGATCTCAGCCGAAACGCCTCAGACACGTAGGTCCCTTTCTGTCTTTACTGTCTTTCCCAAACACAGCGGTTCAAGAACAGGCGCAGCACTTAACAAAGCAGAAATCCTCCATTTCTCAACAGCATTTGCTAATGTAATCCTGAATTTGTTTGAGCAGTGGTTTACACTGAGATTTTTGAGAGATGGAGGCATTTCTGTTTTCTGCCTTGAGGGTGCTGTTAGCGCACATCTTGTTTGAATGAAAGTCAATTTGTGGAAGATGTAGTCAAATGACAAGGTCACTTTGTTGAATCTGGCATCATATATTAGCCAAGTAAGAGATGAGACTGAATTATTCATCTGTTTGTCTGCAGTCGTTCAGCTTCTGGGTGCCTTGTTTTTTGACTTTGGCTATTGTATACCACACTGCATTTGAAAGATTTACCAAATTTGTAGAGGTTCCCTCTGGAGCCTTGTTTAAGCTCAAATGCAGTGATACGTAGCTAGAAAAGAGAATTGCATTCCCAAAAGACCTCATATTTATTCTTCATTCGTTCATGTTGAACTGTAACCAAACCTTTAGATCAACTTCTTCATTAATCTTGCCTAATTTGATGAATAATTAATGATGACAAGCTTGACTGTGCTTCACTTCGTACTCGCAATTTGAGATAATCTGAATAAATCTGAGGTCCTCTGAGTACATGCCAGGTAAGTATCTTGGAGGGCTGTTTTTGCGGTAGAGTGTTTGCATGTCCAAGTCTAGAAACGTCAGCCATGAGCTCTTGGACCAACCAGGCTTTTACCTCAAACCAACAGGCCTCGGAAAGGTTGGTGAGCAATGCATTTCCTGTTTTTTTACAGAGCTGACACATCAACCTTTGAAATTTTGGATTGATGGTAACTGCTTGGAGGAAACAGGGCCCAATTTAAACACAGCTCATTTATATATTTCCCAATGCTGTTGACGTATGATGAGAGCAGTTGGAATTTGAGCCCTGATTTTAGGATATTTAGGGGGGAAAATTACATAAGTAGAGTTACGAAGGTAGGTTCTGTAGCTTCAGGGTCTGCACCAGTCTCACCCTGCACAATTTGTGAATTTGTATTATTGTTTTTACCTCCTTATGAGAAGTCTGTGACATCTCTGCCCATTTTGTTCTTCTTTTTAAGCTTCATTAAATTTATGTTCATGTCATCATTTTTGTTTTAAATAAATGTAGTCCCTGTGATTCATCCTCATTTGATGTCATTTTATGTTCCCTTTGTTTTTTTGTTTTTGTTTGTCCATCAACATCATCTCCACCCCCACCACAAAAACAAAAAAAAATCCTCACTCAAACCCCGTGAACCCACGGATCCAACCAAACTCCAAAACCACTCAAATCCAATTCAATGACTATTCTGCTCCTCCCACAATCCTCTGATCCTCCAATCAGAGCCCTCAGCTCCACCCCAGGAAGTCAAGTGTACTAGTCCCAGTTCTACCAGCATTCTGGTAAGTTGGAAACCGCCGCCGGTGGAGCTCCAAAACGGAATCATGACCAGATACACCGTCCAGTACGCAGCGACCGAAGGCGACGATACCTCGTTGCATCAAGTCTCGGACATACCGCCAGAAAAGTACCATTATGTGTTGGAAAACTTGGAGAAATGGACGGAATACCGTGTGACAGTGAGCGCCCACACTGAAGCAGGAGAAGGCCCTGAGAGTTTACCTCAGCTAATCCGTACGGAGGAGGATGGTATGTCTTACGCACACGCCACTGTGACCCTATGCTAATGTCTACCCTTAAAACACGCCCCACTTCTGCCAGACTTCTGCACAAAGCACCCTAACACCCCTCGCCCCTCTCGCTCCCTCTATTTACACTAACTCTACTAACCAGGATTTTTTGTGACCTTTCGAGACCAACAATTCCCCCCCCCCCCCCCCCCCCCCTCCCCTCTTTGACAATTTTTGGGAGAATTTTCGAGAGAATTTTTCAGACTTTTTGCTTGGCCAGACTTATTTCATGGCATGTGCTTCTGACGACCTTAAACTTCCAACAATCCCAAATGTCTTGCTGTTTTTTCCCCATTTTCTTATTAAGATCAATGAAATGGCTTTTTAATGGAGTGAAACTCATTTTCATACATGAAAGAAATGGGGCTTTTTTCTCAAATGTCCCACACTGATGACATTTTTTCTTAAATTTTCCCATTTGTTTTTCTTTTTGTCTTCACTCTATCATAGCCAAACTCCTTTAGAGTGCTTCAAACCTCTGAAACGCTCCTCTTGGCTTATTTTTGCTTGTTTTTATTCCATATTTTGACTCCACTAAACCCATTTTTTCAGAAAAAATTAGGTCAGCTGTGTGACCTGTTTTTGGGGGATTTTTTTTTTTTTTTTTCCTCTCTATTTTTGTTTTGACTTTCATTGTTGAGATATTAGTGTTATCCAGTTCTTGTTAATGATATAATCCCATTTTGTGAGATTTGGTCTGCTTCTCCGATTTCTCAGGGGGAGAACGCCAGTAGGGACGGAGGTTGTCGTCTTTCAGCTTGACCTTTCTGTCTTCTATCCTAATCTATACAGTGCCCAGGGCCCTCCTCGTAAGTCGAGGTGGGGGCTGTCAACTCCACGTCTGTTAAGTGTGTGGGGTCGCCGGTGACGAGCAGGCAGCCACGGCCAGATCCGTGAGGTACCCAGACTGCACTATGTCAGGATGGTAATGGGGAACCGGTGGTCACCCAGTCAACAAGGAGAGCTGATCGATGGACGCTCAGGTAGCACCACCGGGCACCGCTGCACTGCTTCTCAAGTCAATCTTACAGGCTTTGATGAGTTCTGTGGTCATGACACAGTTCATACAGCCAGCTGCCAACTCTTTTGATTGTGCATGTGTGTGTGTGTGTGTGTGTGTGTGTGTGTCACAAGAAAACATGACTGCAAGAGCACAAATGTGAAGTTTAGGACTCTTTCGCAAACTAGTGAGCTGCCTACTTAGTTTCCAGAAAGTGGCTTCATTTTTCAATCCTAGAATTCATTTCAAAACATGATTAGAGAGGAGAAAAAAATAGTCCCGGTTTATTACTGGTCTAAGATGGTCTACCAGTTAGGACCAGGTTAGAACAAGTTACCTTGCTTTATTTATTTAATGGCAGTGATGCCAATTATAACATGTATGTACATTCATCATGACAGATAATACATATATGCGTTTCATTTGAGTTATTAGTTGATTTAAATTGTGCATATTTGATAATACAACAAGGAAACATAAGTTTCACAGTGAAGAAGACAGCTAAAAATAAAATAATGGATTTTTACTAATGTATTAAAATAGCACAGCTACTCAAAGTTCTTATTTGCACATACTGTAAGTTAATGAGGGACTCAAAGGGTCATTTTTCACTAATAACTGTAAGAAAGAAGGCAGTAAGTGTATGATATGCACGGGTTCATTTAAACTTTTATTTCATATCCATATGCCATGAAGGCTGTCCCTAGACATTAATGTTCCCATGTGAGGTTAATGATGAAGTGCCATGAATCACACACAGCGCATAGACCTGTTATCTGCTTGATTATACATGCCTTCATGTTAGACAATGGACAGCGTGATGAGATCGGCCCGTCTGATTTCACACGACACATCACATCCTGACCTCAGCGTGCAACGCAGAGACACCGACACGCTGTTTGAATCCTCCAGAATTATAAATCATTCATCATCCCAGCATCTGCTCGCTCACCGAAACAGAAGAGACGCGCATAATCTGACACTCTCCCATGTCTTCGCCAGCAAAGTGTAATTGAACTTCTTTTCTTGTTTGTCTGTTTGTTTGCTCCTCCTGCTGCTCTCTGGTCTGGGCTTCAGTGGGAGTATGATGATTCAGCCGAACATGTGAGTACATCGCAGAATTATGCAGCTTTGCACTTTATTTCATTCCATGCGGCATCATTTGCAAACATACACGAGCATTGCTTGCTGGCCTGTAGATGTTTAATGTCATTTTGTAGCTCACAGAAACATGCAGTGTGTCAACTGAAAATGTTTATTCATAATGTTATCATAAGAAACTGAATTACTCAGTGGCCCAACAGTAAGTCTTTCTAATTTATTGTTTTAAATATAATAATTGCAGAATAAGTGACGATGCCTTTACATGGGCATTTATTATGCCAAATGCTACCTACAGACATGCATACGTTTATAAAAAGTAATCCAGATGCATGAACATTACAATGAGGGTAAGAACAAATGTATGTGTGTTTGCACCTGTAACAACACATTTATACATTTAGCAAATTATTTTATCCATGAGAAGCAAAGTACACTGATTCTATTAGTGAATGATTCCTGATGTGTACAGACCCATTTTCCTTTATTCTTTCATACTACCGTTTTACACTTGTGAGCAAACACATTCTTGAGTTCTTTTTTTTTTAATTATTTCAAAAGCTTTTTGTTGAAAATGACTCGTGTCCTGCTGTTTTTTTTTTTTTCAGGAATTATTTTTTTTTTTTTTTTTTTTTTTTTTTTTTTTTTTTTTTTTTGTTTTTTTTTTTATTTTTTTTTATCCTCACTGACCTGCACGCTGAGACCATGTACTCGGTTACAGTCGCCGCTTACACGACCAAAGGCGACGGAGCGCGCAGCAAACCCAAGCTGGTCACCACCACCGGAGCCGGTAGGTTCACGCCGCTTCAGAGCAATTTCTGCCTCTGTTGCTGTGGACTTCGCCACCGAGGCTCAGGCTTCTCCCTTGCAGCCATTAAGACTGAATGCCTATAATTGCCCTCGCAGTGATGACGGCGATTGTAATTCCACTCACCTACGGCTCTGACTTTGAAATGCTCACAGGGGTTAAGGAAATAATGGAAAAATCCGTCAGGAAAGTGGCAAAATAGACTTTTTCAAAAGAAAAGAATACGACGCACTGTCTCGATTATCACTGAAAGGCTCGAAACGCACAATCGCTTATAAGTACAGGCGCTTTTCTGTTGTACCTCTAATTGTGCTGTTATTCAGCTCCTGAAAAGCCTTTTATTTCACTTTTGTCCTTGAGCACATGACTGTGAAAAGGTGCACAGTATCACTGTTGATTTCTATTTGATATTGTATCATTACAAATGGTCAAACTCGCAGAGTTTTTTCCTGGAGAATTAGGCGGATAGATACAGCAGTGCAATATTAAGACGATCGGTGGCTGTATGTTAGATCAGTGAGTCTAAACTGGTTTTGCTTTCAACTTCAGGGCCGATGCATTACTGACTTATATTTACCATCATCCTAATTATATTCTATTTTACCTTGGATAGTTTTGTTTTCATTTAAAGAAACATTTCTAGAGATTGATTGGACACACAACCTTTCACATCAAAAAATAAATAAATTACATTTTAACAGTTCAAAAGCTGGATGTTTATTTATTTTGCTGTCCTATTGAGAACCACTACAGCATTGATTGTCGTAGGAGTGGGCGATTTACAGGCGGACGTGATAAAACATTAGAAATTTGTCAACCGGTAGAGATTTCAGTCTGTGGTTACACTGCATGATGATATTGTAGCAATGCATCATTAAGAAAATGTAGCATTTGGATGCATTTTAACCTTTTGCCAGTTTAAACATTCAAGTGATTTTAAACCGCTTAAGTGCAACAAGATGCAAAATTTGGTAACACATTTTGATACTCGCACATTGTCTGAATAGAGTTCTTTTCCCCTGCTTATTGCACACAAATGGTCAAATTCACACAAAAATGCTGTATTTATGTAAGCATTGTCAGCCATGTCTTAAGTGAATGCAAACAGTTGGGAGAAAATCCTCTGTCTAGCAATATATTGGTTCAATGCGTTAGGTCTTAAAGTGACAGCAGCCTTACATGCCCGCTGTTGTCTGTCATTGATGCTAATCGAACAACAAAAGAGAAAATCACTCGCTGCTCTTGACTAAATCACTTTTGCATTCATTGTTATTGAACTGAAGTGAATCTGAAACACTGAATCTGAATTGAGCCGAATAATACTGTCTTCTGTAGAGCTGCTTAACAGCTGAAACAAAATTAGTTCCATAATCGATTTCATAATTTAACACTAATTTGCTTCTTTATTGCACTGAAGCTGCTTTTAAACAATCTGTTTTGCATAAAACAGTATAGAAATAAATACGACATGACTTGCATTTATTTACCCTATGTAAGATAGCATTTGTTTTTTTTGTGCTGATATCGAAATTAGGGGTATCCGGTTATTTGGGTATTGTTATATAGTATTTATTGTTATTATGAAATTACTCATATTCTGATATAAGATTTTGGTCATATCATTGACCTCTAAACTGCTGTACTTTTCTATTTCTTGAATTAGTTAATCCAGCAGTAATTGCGAGATTTTACTGGTTTCCATATCATGAGAACTATATTTCCAGCAAAAATGTCTATATTGTGCTCTATATCAATACATATTGACATGTATTGTGATATTAGATTCAGGTCCAGTCGCCCACCTCTAAACTGCCGTACGTTTCTCTGTATTGTCTGTCCATTCTCAGTTCCGGAAAAGCCTCGTCTCATGGTGAGTCCGACGAACATGGGCACGGCATTACTGCAGTGGCACCCACCGACAAACACCTACGGCCTGCTGCAAGGCTACCGGCTGCGGTTCGGCCGCAAGGACGTGGAGCCCCTGACCGTGATCGAGTTCTCCGAGCGCGAGAACCACTACACCACCAAAGAGATCCACAAGGGGGCCTCCTACACCTTCCGCCTCTCGGCCCGCAACCGGGTGGGATTCGGAGAGGAGACGGTGAAGGAGATCACCACGCCCGAGGACACTCCTGCCGGTTACCCACAAGGCATCGTAGCCCAAAGTAGCACGACCACCACCATTCAGGTCAGCTGGCAGCCTGTGGCGTTAGCCGAGCGCAACGGAGCCGTCATCAAATACGCCCTTCAGTACAAAGACATCAACAGCCCTCGCAGCCCCTCAGAACTGTTCATCACAGCACCCGAGTCCACCGTCACGCTGGACGGCCTTAAAGCAGACACCACGTACGATATTAAAATGTGTGCCTTCACCAGTAAGGGCCCCGGCCCTTACAGTCCTAGCGTCCAGTTCAGAACGCAACCCATCAACCAAGGTAGGAGGCTCGCAACACCCTCTCGGCCCCGTTTGCCTTCTCCTACATCCTTAAGTCACCTGTGAGAAAGAGTTTGGTTTTCAGAAGCAAATCGAATCAGAAAATGCCCCTAGCATAGCTAGTTGAGATGAGTTAGCGTCCTGCGGAGAGTCGATGGTAAGCTGCAGGTAAGGTTGGAGCTCTGGGCTAGTCCTCATGAGGTAGCTGGCGAAGTGCTTGGCAGGTAAGGCTGATGTTGACTAGCTGCCTTCCTAAAAGGTGGTGAAACCAAGCGCTGCGGATCTGTTTGTCTAATTCATCTGCCCCAACTTTCTTTTAGCAGTGTTTGCAAAAAATTTTCACGTGAGAGCTGCCATGAAGACCTCAGTGCTGCTGACGTGGGAGATTCCCGAGAACTACAACCCCGCGCAGCCGTTTACGGTGAGAGACGTGCGTGAGGTTCTGTGAGCCACAAACCGTCTACATAGCCAGCTTCCCTTTGTGAAAAACAAGTGTGCTTAATTGTATTGAAGGTGCACTTGTAGTGTACTTAAAAGCTAATATTAATAAAATAAAGTCCACTTAAGTGACTTAAAGAGAGACACTTTCATGTCCGTTTCTTTTAAAAAAGTGACCTTTGTAATAATGTCCAACCGTTAAACTTATACGATGTAAAGGCATTTTAACCTTCATTATGTTTTAATAATATTTTGTTGTGTATTAAAGAAGTACGCTTATTTTGATGTGTTGACTAACATACTAAAGCACATTTAAAGTACTTGATTGTCATTTTAACTGTAGTGTGTTATTCCAACTTTACATTTTACAACTTTATATATTTTAAATGCATCAAACTGCACTAAATATACAAAAGTTGCACTAAACGTCAATAAAGTATATTTGGTTTTTTCAGTCCAGTCGCAGACTTATACCATATTTCAAAGGAGGCACCATATGAGTAATTATGAAATTGCAGTTATGTCTAAGTCCTACTTAAGTGGGTCAAAAACACTAAAGTTATTCTGTGTATTTAATATATATTTAAACTATAATACATTTGAATTTAATTGCAAGTGAAATGCAGTAGATCTGAAAAAATTTGATGCAGTTCACATTAAGTAAATTATATAACTATCTTTTTCTGTAATAAATACTCTTAGTATGCTAATTATGCAGTAAGTATGTACTTTTAAGTATCTACTTCTTTTTCACAATGGACCTTCTAATGCAGAGTAGCACTAACAACAGCATGATGGATAGAGGCAATTATGATTTAATATTTGGCAAAAAGAAGGTATCTTCTTAATGCTGCCTAACTTTTGAAGCATCCCTTAAAATGCTGCCTACACAGGCTGCACACTAGGTTTTGGATCACTAGCTCCAGCTAACACATTAAAACTGGTTAAAGTCTGGCGTGACGGTGGTTCCTCGTAGATCCTGTATGATAACGGCCAGAGTGTGGAGGTGGATGGGAAGCTGACGCAGAAGCTCATCACAAACCTTCAGCCGGAGACACAGTACTCCTTCCTGCTCACCAACCGTGGGAACAGCGCCGGAGGACTGCAGCACCGCGTCTCCACCATGACAGCGCCTGACATACTGCGCACCAAACCCTACCTGATCGGCAAGACCAGTTCAGACGGCATGGTCACGGTCGAGCTGCCGGCTGTTCAGACGGCTGAGAAAGTGAAGTGAGTTCCAGTTCTGCTTTGTGTTTGAGTTTAACGAGAGAAGCACCATGGGCTTTACGAGAAGATCACTCACCTGCGTCCATCTGACATCTGTCTCAACACTACATCTTTTAATCTTTTCCCATTTGTTGGACCGCATTTACCAATTATTCGGTTGAGTCTTTCCATCTCAATTGGTTCAAAAATTAAGTTGTAATTTTCCTTATTTCCAACCATCTTTTTTTATTTTTTACTTAGTCTAACAAAAGTGGAGGTCTTAGTGTCATGGTCCACAATATATTTTTGGGTACAGAAACCTCAATGTCAGTTGCAATGCACATTCTTGTTCTTTTGACTTGGAATTTAAGTCCACGTGATCAGGATATAGTGTCACTGTATAATGCGAAGGATTCAAGTCCCTGCCTTAATGTATTTGCGGGGTTTCTATGTATTTATATTGAGCATACAGAGCATTTCAGCTTTGTTTGTTTGGTTGGTTGGTTGTTCTAATGAGGTGTGTTTATTTTAAAACATGCACATTTTTGCCTCATAAAAATAATAATAATAATAATTTCCCTCACTTTCAGGTTGGTTATCTCTGGTAGCAGATAAGAAGTGGCACTTTCTGCTGTAGAAGTTTAGAGTTAGAGATGCTGCTGGTTACAGAACTAGAGCTATAGTCCTCGTGTGTATATATGTGAATATATACATGTGTGTGTGTTTATGTACCTTGTTATGTGCATTGCAGGGTTATTTTAGTGTCACTGATACACAATTATACTTTCTGATAAGAGAAAATGAGAAATGCTACCTGAAGTAAAATATGCGCTGTTGTTATATTTACTTATTTCAGTCAATGTTTATTTTATATTGAGTAATTTTATTTAGTTTCAGTCAACAATAACCCTGAAGCATTAAATATCAGTTTTTGTTTTCGTGGAGCATCCTGAGACCCACGATACTGATGTTTCTGTAAATACCAATGCATAAAGTTAATTACTTTAAAAAAAATTAAACTTTATTTTGATAGTCCACTTTAGACATCATTCTACTAACTATAAGTAACTTTGCAGCTACATGTCAACTAACTCTCAGTGTGTAGACTGTTAGGTTTAGGGTTAGTAGAATAAGTTGACATATACTTTCAAAGATTCTTATGTTCTTGTATGTTGTATGTTGTGCACCCATCAAAATAAAGTGTTAGAAGATATTAATCAGACAGTCTACTAATACTCTAATGACTGCTAGTTGACATGTAGTTGCAAAGTTACTTACTGTTAGCAGAATGTCTAAAGTAGACTATCAAAATAAAGTGTTACCATAAATAAAATGGTCAATCAGCCTCTGTTTTGAGCAATCAGTCAATAATACGAGTGACTAGCAAACATTTCTGCCAGATTTAAGACCGTGCTGGTTGAGAAATATTGTTGTGATTGTGAATATTATAGCTGTGTTGGATTATGGGAATTCTAGAAGAGCTGTCTGTCATTATGAAAGGGAAAGTTCACCTGAATACTTACACAGAGAAAGAGTTGCTCAGACCACATTTGTATTAATTACATGAAAAAGAGCGACTAGCTTTCTTCAAGATATCTCTTTTGTGTCTCTTGAGAGAAAGAAAGAATCAGCTACGATCCCTTCCTTTTAGTTATAGTGAGCATGGAACCAGCAGTCCCTCAACAGATGATGGACATGTTGCCACGAGCTGTTTTGCGTCCGTCTCCCCCTGTGACTATCAGAGACCCTCCGTTAGTGCCCTGTCGATATTCCCTTATTGCAGCGTGAAACTAAACTAAAGCGCGGTGAGGTTGGCAGGTTATTGATGTGTTTACCGAGGGTTGCTCTCTTTCGTCAAACATGTGGTTAATCCAGTGTCATCCCGAGTGGATTGGAAAATCCAGATTGACTGGAGCTAATCTTGATGGATGTCCTGACGCTGTCAGCACAACCTTATAGACTCTGTCTGGCTCTCTCTGTAGGGGTTACTACATCGTGGTGGTGCCGCTGAAGAAACAGCGGCCCGGAAAGTTCATCAAACCCTGGGACAGTCCGGATGAGATGAATCTGGAGGAGGTAAGAGACGCCCGATCCACCGTTTAGACTCATTGCATCATATATTAGGCCTTACTGATCAGGCAGCGGGCCCTGTGAGGACATGATTCCCAATGCAGCCATGAGCGGTTATTCGAGAAGAAAGCAGCGAGTCCGAGTCATATGCACATCTGCTCCTGCACGCTAATGGAAACGGGAACCAAAGCCTCTCCCCTCTAAAGGGCGAGAGATAGAGGAACTTTGCGTTATCGCTCCAGACGAACGCTCGGTATTATTTTTAGCCGGAGTGAATGTTTGAAAGGGCTTTTCTGTGGCGAGTGTTTTCCTCTGAATTGTGCCAGACTGCTGCTCAGGAAGGGGTGGCACCACGCAGAGATCTGCGTTCTGATTGGCCGATGGCTGGACACACCCCTACCCCGCCAGCTGGCCTGAGGCGCTTCTGCAAACCTGGTTACTGATAGTTCCAGGCGGTTCGCGGTTAATGAAGAAGAAAACCACCCCGTCAGCACGGAATGTCGCATTTCACTCAAACATCAGACCAAACACCACAATGACATTTACTGGACGGGTGTTTTAAGAATAAATATATATATATACAGTGGGTACGGAAAGTATTCAGACCCCCTTAAATTTTTCACTCTTTGTTGTATTGCAGCCATTTGCTAAAATCATTTAAGTTAATTTTTTTTTCCTCATTAATGTACACACAGCACCCCATATTGACAGAAAAACACAGAATTGTTGACGTTTTTGCAGATTTATTAAAAAAGAAAAACTGAAATACACATGGTCCTAAGTATTCAGACCCTTTGCTGTGACACTCATAATAACTAGGTGCTGTCCATTTCTTGATCTCCTTGAGAGATGGTTATACACACTTTTTTGAGTCAGCGTGTTGATGTATAATGATTGGACTTGATTACGCAAAGGCCACACACCTGTCTATAATAAGAATTACAGCTACCAGGCATGTCAGAGCAACATGAGAATTCCTGAGGTCAACGGAACGCCTGAGAGCTCAGAGAAAGATTGTGGCAAGCAGATCCTGGCCAAGGTTACAAAAACAGTTATGCTGCACTTACAGGCTTACTAAGAGCACATAATCCTAATGAAGAAGATTTGGACCACCAGAACCCTTCTGAGATGCCGGTCCAGCCAAACTGAGCTATCGGGGGAGAAGAGGCTTGGTTAGAGAGGTAAAGAAGAACCCAAATATTACTGTGGCTGAGCTCCAGAGATGCAGGTGGGAGATGGGAGAAAGTTGTAGAAAGTAAACCATCACTGCAAGACCTCCAACAGTCGGGGCTTTATGGCCGAGTGGCCTGACGGAAGCCTCTCCTCAGTGCAAGACACAGGAAAGCCCGCCTGGAGGACTCCAAGCTGGTGAGAAATAAGATTATCTGGTCTAATGAGACCAAGATAGAACATTTTGGCCTTAATTCTAAACGGTATGTATGGAGAAAACCAGGCACTGCTCATCACATGTCCAATACAGTCCCAACAGTGAAGCATGGTGGTGGCAGCATGATGCTGTGGGGGTGTTTTTCAGGTGCAGGGACAGGGCGACTGGTTGCAATTGAGGGAAAGATTAATGCGGCCAAGTACAGGGATATCATGGACGAAAACCTTCTCCAGAGGGCTCAGGACCTCAGACTGGGCCGAAGGTTACCTTCCAACAAGACAATGACCCTAAGCAAACAGCTAAAATAACGAAGGAGTGGCCTCACAACAACTCTGTGACTGTTCTTGAATGGACCAGCCAGAGCCCTGACTTAAACCCAATTGAGCATATCTGGAGAGACCTAAAATGGCTGTCCACCAACGTTTACCATCCAAAACGGACAGAACTGGAGAGGCTCTGCAAGGAGGAATGGCAGAGGATCCCCAAATCAGGTGTGAAAAACTTGTTGCATCTTTCCCAAAAAGGACTCATGGCTGTATTAGATCAAAATACTGAGCAAAGGGTCTGAATACACCATGTGATATTTCAGTTTTTCTTTTTTACTAAATCTGCAAAAATGTCAACAATTCTGTGGTTTTCTGTCAATATGGGTTGCTGTGTTTACATTAATGAGGAAAAAAAATAACTTAATGATTTTAGCAAATGGCTGCAATATAACAAAGAGTGAAAAATTTAAGAGGGTCTGAACACTTTCCGTACCCACTGTTTAGATCAGTATATAGTGTTTTTCCCCCCAGTGTACACACACTCAATTTATTTGACTGTCAATATTTGAAGTCGCCTGTTAAAAGTGGCTCAAGGGCAGAAGGACTGAAGCAGATTTGACGGCTTGATAGAAAGCTTTATCGGAGCGCCGGCTCACAGCAAACGCCTGCGGATCACACAAACACACTCACACACTCCCCACACACTCACACACCCCCACACACACACTCTCACTCACACACACACACACCCACTCGCACACTCACACACACACACACACTCAAACACACACACACACAAACACACAAACACACACACACACACTATCACTCACTCACACACACACAAACACTCACACACACCACCACACACACCACTCGTACACACACACACTCGCCTCACACACACACCCACTCGCACGCACTCAAACTACACACACACACTAAACCACACCACACTACAAACACCACTCTCACACACACACACACAACTCTCACACCAATCTCACACACACAAACACAAACACACACACACACACACTCGACACACACACACACACACACTCACTTTCACACACGCTCACACACACACACACAAACACACAAAAAAACACACACACACACACACACCAAACACACACACACACACACGCACACTCGCTCACACACACACACTCTCACACACAAACTAGACTCACACAAACACACACACACACACCACACCACACACACTCACACACTCACACAACACACACACACACACAACAACAACAAACCACACACACAGTGGTGGCCAAAATGATTAGAACATTAGTATTTTCAGCAGCTAAAAATGGTTAAGTCAGTTATTTCTATATTTTGCAGTAGTGTGTCAGTAGGAAATAGCCTTTTACATTCAAACAGAATTTGGCATTAACTGTATCTGCCGTGGATAATGTTAGTGCGCACATGAGATCTGATCTGATCATCATCAGTCTGTCTGGAGTCACATGAAGAAACAGAACAACCTGAGACAGACTCAATCCAGAAGAACTGTTTCTTCTGGAAACCTCCAGCAAAGCTACAGTACTGTGAAAGGTTTTAGGCACTTGTGTTACAAAGGCTATCAATGTAGGAGCGTGCCGTTAAATAATGCCATTCATAGAGTTTCTATCAATTGACTTCTATAAATTAAATAACCTTCCGCATGAGCATGCCTTGTGTTTTTAAATAGCGATTTTCCCAGAGTTTCTCAGGAGCTTTGCAGGTAGGTCTCTTAAAGCGTCTTGGAGACACAGTTCTTCTGGATTGAGTAAACTGATAATTCCTACTGACACACTACAGCAAAAGATAGAAATAACTGACGTAAAACCATTTCTAGCTGCTGAGAATAATAGTCTTCTCATCATTTTGGCCACCGCTGTAAAATAAACTAAAATTAAAATAAAAACTGAAAATATAAAAATAAAAGGTAATTCAGAATATGAATAAATGCTATCTGATCAGAATGTGTGTTTGTGTGCTGGGCTGATCATGCGTTTCTCTCCGTGTTTCTTTCAGCTGTTGCGAGAAATCAACCGAACGAGTCGCGCTCTTCGCTTCCGTCGGCAGATGGAGCCCAAGCCGTACATCGCGGCGTATTTCCGCGAGCTGCCGACCGAGTTCACGCTGGGAGACGCCGAGACGTACGGAGACTTCGAGAACAAGCAGCTGCTGAACGGACAGGAGTACGTCTTCTTCGTGCTGGCGGTGCTGGAGATCTCTGACAGCGTGAGTGTCAGCCGCTTTCTGCTGCTTTGATGGAAAAATACGCAACGCAAGATGCAGCTATTTGAGAAGCACAACTGCGAATGTCTTATTTTATTTACTTTTTTTAGTGGATAAACCACACTTTTAAACACACACTTTTAAATCAAGATGTTCCAGTGTTGTTGTCATAAATACATTTTGTTAATTGAAATAAAAGTTAAATAAAATAAATTGTAAATATTAGATAAAAACTTTAATGTCAAAAAACGTAAATGTAATTAAGTAATGTTGCTTTGGCAACTAATAGAAGTTTAAATACTAAAATTGCTCAAACTAAAACCAAAAATCTATTTAAATAGAAATATTTTTTTAAGAATAAAAAAGCTGGTAAAATTACTCATATAAAATAAAATGAAAGCCAGTAGGAAAGCGGTAGCGATGAAACTTGGACAGGTTTTGTCATCTGCTATTGGTTTTATGGTTAAAAAAATAAAAACAAACAAATAAATAAATAAAAGTAAGTATCAGTGTTGGGAAAAGTTACTTTTACAAATGCATTACAATATTGTGTAACTCCATTAAAAAGTTAACTAATTGCATAACTTAGTTTTTTATTGACGTTTTATGAAAAGTAATGCATTACATTACTTTTGCGTATCTTTTTGTCATCGTGGCTGGGCTTGCTTTTATATATATTTTTAATAACAAAAACCCGAAAGAGTTATATTTTTGGCAACTGTAAAGGCCCCTTCACATGTGGCACTTACTCCCAGTTTCTCTCAACACAGGGACAGGAAAGCTGTCAGTAAATAAATGGGAAAACAAAGTAACTTACATTACTTATTTGAAAAAGTAACAGCACCATGAATCTGATAAGTACTTGTGTTACTTGTAATGCAACACTGGTAATAATAATAATATTATGAATATATTTACTAATAAAGGTCAGAGCCGAGGCTGAACACTATGAGCGGGCGTTCTGTCTTCGACTGTGTGTACTGTCTGTCTCTCTGACTGTGTGTAGGTCTGTTTCTCTCTGACGGTGGTCTGTCTGTCTCTCTGACTGTGTGTCTGTCTGTCTCTCTGACTGTGTGTCTGTCTGTCTCTCTGACTGTGTGTCTGTCTGTCTCTCTGACTGTGTGTCTGTCTGTCTATTGACCTGTGTTGTCTGTCTGTCTCTCGGAGGAAAGCCCTGAAGAGCTAGCAGCGGCGGGACTGTGCGGATGAAACGACTTCCTTATAGCAGAAGAGCCTGATCAATGACAACTGCAGAGAGACACACACCACAAACACACACAACCAACACAGAGGAATGATCAGATCTGTGAGCATGAGAACCGTAGCAGTGAGCGCAGGTCACGTCAGAGCTGGAAACACAGAGAAACACACAGTAGAGCCTCATATTACTGCCTAAATCACACTAAAGCCACACACAATCACTGTTCTCCATGTTTTGTCATCGCTCTTGTGTGTAAATCACATAAAGCAGTTCAGTGATGAAACAAATTCAAAGAAATCGATACTTTCATTCAGAAAAGCTGCATTATATTGATCAAAAGTGTCAGTAAAGACATTTATAGTGTTACAAAAAAAATCTATTTAAAATAAATACTGTTCTTTTTAACTTTCTATTCATCTGTGAATCCTTAAAAATAAAATGCATCACAGTTTCCACAAAAAGATTGTGCAGCACGACTGTTTTCAGTATTGCTAATAATAATAAATGTTTCTTGAGCGGCAGATCCATATTATACTGATTTGCAGATCATGGAACATGAAGACTGAGGCTGATGGAGGAGATTTGTACCATAGCTGCGCATCACAGAAATACATTACAGTTTAACAGATATTCACACAGAAAACAGCTGATTTACATTATAATAGTATTTTATTACTCATCGAATAAAAGCAGCCTTGGTGAACAGAGAAGAGACTTCTTTCAAAAATCCCAAACTTTTGAACTGTATTCCAGTTTATGTCTCTGAATATTTCAGAATATGAAGTCGGAATCTGTGTGTGTGTGAGTGTGTGAATGTGAGTGTGGTCTGGAGATCGTGGGTGTGTTCGTGTGTGTGTGTGTGTGTGCGTGTGTGTGTGTGTGTGTGTGTGTGTGGTGTTCGTAGTCTCTTATTGCTTGTGCTAGGATTCAGAGTAAATTTGAAGCTAATCACTGAATGTAGTTCGTAACTCACATCACTGAACACAACGCAGCACACACTGATGAATATTACATTAATCAGTCATAACAGGATTTCAGACCTCTGACAGTGTTTTTATATGATCGTATGTATATAGTTCCGTTTAATTGTTTCCAGCACGTCAAGGCTGTTTGACTCTGTGCTTGAATAATAATACGCTGCCATTGATTGCAAGGAAATGGCTTTAAAGAAACATTCCCTGCATTAGTCTGGAACATATCATTACGTGTATACAATTACATATGCGATCTATGCAAGGATAGTTTAATGCATGTGAATGTGAAACAGTTTTGTAGTAGTTCCACCTCAAAAGGCACGACTTAGACACTTTACAGATCAAATAACAAACTCTTTTGTTCTGCTGAATAATTCATGCATGTGCTTTAACAAAACTACGAGATGCACATTTCTGCTGCACTCGGCCCATTGAAAACACATCAAACCCAGAGACACATCAAACATGTTGTGGTGGTTTTTCTTGCAGATGTTGTACGCAGCGAGTCCGTACTCTGATCCGGTGATGTTTGCCGATATCGACCCGCAGCCCATAATCGATGAAGAGGAGGGTCTGATCTGGGTCGTGGGGCCTGTGCTGGCCGTCATCTTCATCATCTGCATCGTCATCGCCATCCTGCTGTACAAGAGGTAGAAACCGTGGAGAAGCACACACTCCAGCGGCGTAACCACAGACAGTGCAGGCAGGCTCCTCGTGACGAAGTTACAATATTATTATAAATAAATATATATCATTCATTTTATTTCAGTTGTAGTCAGGAGCATTGGTTAAGTAATTAAAATGAGAAATGTGAGGATTTTTTTTCTAACTAACTGTTTGATATTTTATTTTATTTCAAGTAACAGAAATATTTTTTATGATTTTAATTTTATTTTCAGTTTATTTATTGCTTCATAACCCGATCCAAGACAAAAAGAAAATAAGTACCGTGGGAATTTTATTAGCTTTAGAATATCAAGTGACTTCATTTCGTAGTTATAGGGTGAAAGATTGCAAAAAAACAAGATGACATCAGAATAATGTTAAGGCAGGGAACATGTGTTACGGAAGAGATGTGAATGGAGTCAATTTGGGATTTCAATCTCGACTTTAAGACTTGTGTGCATTGGTGTGTGTGTGTGCATTTTTTTTTTGGTGTGTGAGTGTGTTGGGGTGTGGGCATTCTGCTGGAGTGTGTGTGTGTTGTGTGTGTGTGTGTGTGTGTGTGTGGTGGTGTGTGTGTTGTGTGTGGGTGGGTGTGTGTGTGTGTGTGTGTTTGTTTTTTTTTTTGTGTGTGTGTGTGTGTGTGGAGTGTGTGGAGTGTGTGTGTGTGTGTGTGCTGTGTGGGTGTGTGTGTGTGTGTGTGTGTGTGTGTGTGTGTGTGTGTGTGAGTTTGAGAGAGTGTGTGTGTGTGTGTGAGTGTGTGTGCCATTTGGTGTGTATGCTTTATGTGTGTGTGTGGGTTTATGCAGTATGATTGTCAGATCTGTGCGATAATCGTGGGGGTGTCATTTGAATATATCTGATATATCATATTATGATCCATGCTGTAAATTACATTAAGGCATTGCGCTGAAACTCTCAGATGAGGTCCTTCATTAGCAGGGTTAGTTGATGTCTTTGATGGCAGATATTTGTTAATCACAGACTCAATGTCACGGGCCTATGCCACAGCTCTAGGGTAATATTGACAATGTCAACAACAACCCCACGCTGCTGTGATGATGCAACAATTTCAGAAAAACAACAGAAACAAGGAGAGCAACCTGCTGTCAAGAGAACAACACAGTGGAAAACTGTAAAATAGGGGAATATAAAACAGGTTGTTAGGCTGAAAAGAGTTATATTAGTTCATTTTATTTTTTTCTTAAAAAAAAAAAAAGTAATGATGCTGAAACTTCAACTTTGCATCAAAGGCACTCCAATACATTGAACAGGATATTCACAGTAAAACAAGCTATTGAATTGTCATAAGTCTAAACAGGGTTACTGTATTTTTGATCACATAAATGCAGCCTTGGGAGCAGTAGAAACTTCTATCAGAAAATAAAACAATTAATCCAAACTTTTGATTAGTAGTGTAGTGTATATCATTATTAAGTGTATAATTAGTTTACTCATCAGATTCTTAGGGTCTCCAACTGTTTTAACTAAGAAGCCATTTCTGACCCAGGTCTCTTGTTAGCACACTCAATATATATATATATATATATGATATTCTTATATATATATATAGTTATATATCATATATATATATTATCAAAACAAAAAACTAAATTACTGGAGAAAAACAAGACTGTGAGATAACGCCTTGAGTATGTTATGTCACACTAAATCTAGTTAGGAGCAGTGGTGCAGTGGATGTGTTTTAAAACAACGGATCAGACGAAAACTAACAAATGCAAAGCCACTCTGTATATCAGCAGTTGTGATGAGGACATCTGTATTTGTCTTGCGTACTAACTCTCTGTTCTCCCCTCCTGCCGCTTCCACTGGAGCAGTCAACCAGACAGGTGAGAGCATGCAGAAGAGCTGTACCTGAGACACACGCCGTGGTCACGGCTCACAGAACGCCAGGATGTGTCACATTTGAATGCCCATCACGAGCGTGTTTGCTTGACCTCTTGCAGTGCTGCTCTGATAGTCCAAACACAGTTTTGTCCTGAAGTACATGATGTATTTCTTTCAGGAAAAGGGCGGAGTCAGAGGCCAGGAAAGGCAGTCTGCCCAGCGGTAAAGAAATGCCCTCCCATCACCCCACAGACCCTGTGGAGTTACGTCGTCTGAACTTCCAGACTCCCGGTAAGAGCGGCCGACCGCCATCCTCCTCATCTTCCCCATCAAACACAAACCATCAGCCAACTCCTTGAGTCTGAAACAGGGTGTCCTAGGAAACTTCAAAAGATTTTGATTCCAACTCTTTTTCAATGAAGTGAAGATTCTAGGACTAGATTCTATACTTGAATCGTGAGGAACGTGAGAAGTCTCGAGCAGTGCTTCCCAACCCTGGTGCCCTCAACACAGTGCATATGTTGGATGTCTCCCTTATTTGACATGCCCAGCTTTAAAGGGTTAGTTCACCCAAAAATGAAAATTAGCGCAAAGCTGACCTCATACGTCATCCGCCCGGAGCTGCTTCCGTGTACAACAGTGAGCGCAAGCTAGATTAAAGTGATTGCATTTTGAATATGGATATTTTTCTTACAGAAACACATCGATTTGCTACAGGAGGCCTTTGTTCACCCCCCGGAGCTGTGTGAGACACTTTTTTATTTAAATGGATGGGCGCCTTTTATTTCACTTCTTTTGGACTGATGCATGCAACATCCGCTGAGTGCCATTAAACAGCTTGAAAAATCAAAGACAATTTTTAATATAACTCCGACAGGATTCGTCTGAAATAAGAAAGTCATATACACCTAGGATGACTTGAGGATGAGTAATTTATGGGCTAAGTTTCATTTTTGGGTGAACTAACCCTTTAAGGGTCTCTAGTAACAAGCTGATGAGTTGAATGTGATGAGTTTGTTTAGAGAGATGTACAAAATGTGCATTATTGGGGGAACCCTGGGATCAGAATTGGGAAACACTGGTCTAGAAGTTCCAAAGCCTAGTGAGCTGCCTACGAAGACAGCATTCATAGGTGCACTCCAGATTTGAAGGCTCCTCAAAATCCATTCAGCAATATTGTGTTGCTTTACAAAATGTTTCATTTAGGCCAAATGTTTTGGCAGCATTGCAGCCTTCACAGAGGCAATCTCACAATGCCTTGTGACAAGCTCAGTAAATATGTCATCCATAAGCAAGATAGATGTCGATTACCAGGTCTATCAAATTGTGTGGCGCTGCCTGTGTGGAATATGTCAAATCAGTGACTCAAGAGGATCTATTTAAGATGCTGCCTATGTAGACAACAAGGCATCTAATAGATTCGGGAACATGTTGGTGTTGCATTGGTCAGCTTGTTGACACCTCTGTGTCATTCAGAAACAGTCTTGAATGAGTCACTGGACACAAACAGACCTGTGTGTAGAAAGGTCAAAGCTGTGCTCAGCATATTAAAGCTTTAATGGGAGGGTCTGTAAGCCATATGGAGCCAGAGATACAGAGACGTACCTCTTGAGGAATTGCACAGGACAGGTGGCTTCCGGACAGACGGAAGGGCAGGAAATCCCTCCAGACTCTGGGCCTGCAGCTTTACAGCTGACCCAAGAACTCCTCGCAGCACATTCATAACAGCTCAGTGAGTTTACCTGAAGAGCGAGGACTGTGGCCAACCAAAGCCAGCTGAAGAAGACTATGGAGATATATATTCAAGCCAGTGGCTCTCAAAACCTCTGCTGGTGATTGTATATTCAGACGCAGGCCACACACACACAACACACACACACACACACACACACACACACACACACACACGTAGGTGGGCCGCTGTGTTTGAAAGCAGCGGAGTGTGAACGAGTCGCAGAGGAATGTGGGAATTGTTGAGCGGTGAACGGCTGCTCCCTCCTGACCTTGGTGAACAAGGTGAAGTGTGCTCGGTTCTAGAGCGGCCAGCCGTGAAGACCTATAGATTTATTTTCTGAGGGGCAGAATGGCGGTGACAACAGTTGCTCCATTAGTTTCTCAGAGGAGAACCTGGGTGCCAGAGAGACCAGCTCTAAACACATTGAACCGGAGTCCATCTGTCTGTCTGTCAGAAACACCTGGACTGCAAGAGCAAGACAGATGGACTGGAGGGAAACTTTACCTTTCTGATAAAAGTGGCTCAGACCAGCTTTTGCTACCAAGCTGCAGCTGGTTGCATAAACTCTTTAGTCTAGCCATACAAGTTTGAATCCTGAAAGTAAGACTGATTACTCTTGACTTCTGTTCAGACTAGTTCTTAACACTCGGTCTTAATGTAGTGGCTACATTTATGCATCTGTCCCCTGGTTTCCACTGGTTAGGCTGGTCTGTTTTGATGGCTTTAAAGGGGATTGGGGCAGCAGTCAGACTGAGAGGCCAACCTGCCAAACCCAAAAACTCACTTCCCACACAACACAATTCATAAAAGCTCACAGAGTGACATTTGTTGCCAACCAGAACCTTTAAAGCTCCACTGGTTGTTGTATATTTTGTTGGGGGATCAAGTTTAGGCTTTCCGTTGTGTTTGAAAGCAGGCAAGCGTGACCATGGAATTTGGGAAGTGTGAACTGATGAAGACCTGTTTACCTAACAGAAGAAAAACAGCTCAAACCATCCTAAGGTGGTTAGCTGGTCTTACCAGGCCACTAGCCCGTTTTGCATGAGTCAAGACTGAATAGTACACTATTTAGTGGTTTTGGGCGCTCGTCAAGAGGTCAACCTGGGAGACTAACTAAAGTGAGCCCAGTCAAACCACCTCAGGCTGGTTCAGGCTTGGTTTTCTTCTTGAACCATTCTTCAAGTCCCCAAAGAATTGTAAATGTTGCCGTTGAACTCGATTCCCATTCTTACGCAGCAGTGCTGTTCGTTTTGATATTCGCCTACGACTCAAATGCGGCGGGGTTCACGTGTCGAGTTTGCATTGCAACATGGTTTCGAGAGTGATGTTCCATGCACTCAATCCTCTCGGCGGCTCTTTATTAGCGCACTCGTGCCCCTCTTTCCCAAACAGCCTCTTAGAGAAGCTTTGCATCCTCCATTTTCCCTTCAGGCAACCCGGACGCAGCTCTCGACAGCTGAAGATCCCTCTCTTCAGTGAGGACGGCCTCTGCATTAGCCCTCCTCTCTCCAAACCCTTGATGCTGTCATGCGGTCACTCCCCCCTCCTCCCCATCTCAATTTTCATCTTGAGGGTGCTTGATGTCGCTCCGATGCGTTTCTCCGAATGGCAGTTTCATTGTCACCGCGGCTGGTAATGGGTCTTGAGAGGCGGTGGATGGCAGCTCTCTCCTGCTGCCTCCATTAGCTAATGCCCTCTTCTATCAGTCCAGAGATGAAAGAGCCGCAGCACCGTGTTCAAGCGTATGGCCTCTTTTTCTGCGGCACGCAGGCTGTTGTTATGCAAACCGGTTATCAGAGAGCAGCTTCTGCTTCTCGACTATTCAAAAGCATCATCTGCAGTGCAAACGCAAACTCTCTCGCAGACACGCGCCTTCTTTGCGAATCTCACAGCCGAAGCCCTTAGAGAACAGACAAACATGCGCATGATAAACGTGCACGCCATCTTCTCTGTCCTTGTTACATTTGTGTGTCTTTTTATTTCTTCTTGGTTTCCCTTCCAAACGTTTTATCCTCATTTCCGCATGTTTGTCGTCCGTTAGCCGTTAGCATGTGTGACTGTTTTTACTAACAAATAAACGTAGAGATGGAGTCGTAGCGTGGTTTGCGAACTGTCGACTGTCATTTCAGACTGTGTTTCTACTGCCTCTTTTTTAGTTCCGATAGAGGCCAATCACCACATTTGCTTGTTTTAACGTCAGCTAGTATGATTTATCCCCATCCCCTTTTCCTTCGCAGGTTCAGCCACATCGGTTTACCCCAGTAACCTCCATTTGTCAAGTTAGTCGTTCTTGTTTCTACATATGCCACTGTGTCTGTTCATTTCCTTCACTTCCTCTCTAGACTACGTTCATCTCCTTACGCCGCTTTGCCTCACGCCAGCGCAGGAGGCGGGGTTTGATATGTCACATCCTTTAGACTCATCGCCGGCTCAAACTTTAATATCCAGCCCCTAAAGTTCTACTCTACTCCATCTTTCCACCATGTTTCCCGCCATGTTAACGCTTGCGGACGAATAACATTCCTCTCTTCATTAGGAATGCTCTGTGCGGCTTCTGTGTCCATTCTCTCAGAGCATGTGGCTGCTTCGTTCAATCATGCAGGCCAAACAAACCTCACATCCTTCATCCTCTGTGATGCCCATCTCTCGGTGCAGGCTCTGGTGTGCTAGCGCTAACCCCGGGACTCTTTGTTTGTCTCCTGTCTGCAGGGATGGCCAGTCACCCTCCTATCCCAGTCATGGAGCTGGCCGATCACATCGAACGCCTGAAAGCAAATGACAACTTGAAGTTTTCGCAGGAGTATGAGGTAATGTTCAGCCATTTCACTACTTTCTGCATGAAAAAAGCTGGTTTGATTACAGTTGTCTTTTACTTACAAATGGCAATTTCTACCAAATAAGATATTCTATAGCACTAATTCTTAAATAAAAATGGTAGTTGTTAAAGGTACTGATTATATTAAGAAACATGATGCTAGGTTGTGTTTTTAGCTGTTTAGTTTATTTTAAGACTTGTTTTATTTTAAATGATTTTAAGCCATTTTGTGTGCCCCTCGGATGTATGCTGAGGCCCCCTGGTTGAGAACCACTGGTTTAAATGCTTGTGTTTTGCAATGTTTTTATATGAATACAAATCATATCGTCAGCATAACAATTTGAGTGAAAGGTTTAAAATTTTAATGAATTTGCCAAGTATTTGGTTTGTCTGAGTTGGTGATCAACTTCTCCAGTATGGTTTGAGATGATCCAGAGAGTATCTTGAGTCACATGATCAGTGTCACTTATTTATATTTCATTAGTCACCTAGAAATAGTGCCGAGAGTTCTTATTGGTCAGCTCCATATTTAAATATGTATCAGAGTTGAGTCTCTCTTCTGTATGCGCAGTGCAAGAAATCACAGGGAAGGAGGTACATCTTATCTCATAAATGTTGCCAGGTCTTTCTAGAAAACGGCAAATAAGAACAAGCCCATGATAAACTTAAATCCAAACACTTTATCTTGGAAATAAGACATATACCCAAATATCATGACCTGCTCCTGCCTATTTTATTAACTCCATCAGCTGGATCACTTTATGAGCTGAGCAAAACAACAAGCGCAAAAATGCTTAATAAATGTTGTTTATAATAAGTGGACATGGCAACCTTTTAAGAGCGCGCTCGGCAAAGCAGCCTTACAAACATAAACAAGACAGTTCTGTTGATGATGGTTTAGTTAAAATCGCTAAACATAACAAGGGCCAGATTTACTAAACAGGGCAAATTAGCGTTAGAGCGCAATTCCATAAAAATGCCGATGGGAGGGAAAATTCACACACAATGATCATTTAGTGGATTCACTATGCATTTAAATGCAATTTTCACTCCTGAAACTTTCGATGATTTTATGTGACTCAAATTGAAACCTGGGATTTAAATATGAAAAGTGTTTTTTTGTTTGCAATCTTAAACAAACAACACAACTTTCGTTCTTTTCAGGTTTTCTATTCTTTTGGAAACTATTTAATATTTGAAAAGGTTTAAAATGAACATGAATGTTTTTCAACATTGTTACTGGAAGTCAAGCATCACTATGACTGTTACTCAAACTGATTTAAAAACAATCACCCTGGCAACCGCATAGCAACGTCCCGGTAAGCTTATGCACATGTGTTCAGACGGACCGCTGTTCACGCGGTCGCTCGGTGTGTCTGACCTGATGAACGTTTGCCGCTCACAAACGCGATCGCGCTCACAGTGCAGCTTTCCCGCCGTATCTCCCGCCGCCTGACGGCTGTCAGTTACCACGCCGGCGTAGGAAAGGTCAGGGAGGATGTTTCTGGATGTAATCTCCTTATCTCAGCCAGCGAGATCGCAGGGCAAAACACGAGTCGGTTTGGTGATGTGTTTTGGGCCGTGAGACTCTGCCGTCGGGCCCCTGGCCTGCGGTTCCTGAGCATGAGGTCAGACTTGGAGCTCCGCCAAAACGCCTGCCAGGCCTGAGCTCAAGCACATGGGATTGTCGTTCTGGGGCACGTTTGCATGGGCACAGAAAGTCATTTCAGCAGCACAATGAAGCGGGCGAGTTCACGAGCCATGTTTCAACAGATTTGGGCAGAATGATGCATCTTAGCTGGAGATTTGTCATCTTTAGTGACGCTTTATGGCGCGGCGCGGCGACTCGCCCTGA
>JADLZN010003652.1:57500-112500 GCA_018155175.1 Sinocyclocheilus anophthalmus | reverse complement strand
GACAAAATCACACGAATCAAGGTGTGTTTATGTCTTACATTTTAGTAATAGGGTTGGGGAAAAATTGCAAATGTCACAGGAATAGAAAATAAAACAGCGGAAGTAAAACTGAGTTTCTCCTCCTGAGGGTTTTCTGACAGTAAAATGGAAAGCATTTGTCTTATTTTTGACAAATTACGTTAAATATGGCAAATGTTTCCAAACAGGTTGAAAAGCTTTTGTCAAACTGATTATTGGTCTAATTAATATCACAATCCATGTCATCCTCAATTTTTACAGATTTCACCCACAATTTAATTTCCATCCTTTCCTTATTTGCACCATTGTGTGCTTCTCAGATTCCCTCTCACTTCTTCTCTAAGGCAAGACTCGTGTTGTTTTCAGCTGCAGAATTAAAATTCATGCCTTGATTTTTCCTGCATTTATGAATCGTCCTTTGCATGAATCCATAGTCTGATGCTTGCTGTAAAGACGCAGGAGCCCGGCGCTGGAGCGATCATCCTTAATGATCTCAGCGTCCTAACGTTATTAGCAGAATATGATCGTTCAGATCCAGCTCTTGTTTGCATTCAGACAGATCTGCGTGTGGTTTTTCATGTTTAGCATCTCTTTTGTTCGGTGCGCCGCTCACAATGCAGCCCACATCTATAATGGTAATGACGGCCGGCTGTGATGTGATTGCGACAGAGCGCTGGAGATAGTAATTATAGCGTCTGTCACTCGCTGCTGTGTTGAGAAATCCTCTTGTCAGCAGGGAATGGGAAAAGCGCCGCTCCTTCTCCGGCTTTATCTGAGCGAGATGTGTGTTTGTGTGTGTTTCAGGTGAAGTGTGACCAGTACTGGCCCAACAGAGCGACGGAGACGTACGGACTCATTCAGGTCACACTGCTGGACACGGTGGAGCTGGCCACGTACTGCGTCCGGACGTTTGCACTTTACAAGGTACGGGAGCGTTTCTGACCAGCAAAGCCACGTTCACTCGCCCTCACAGCGCTGCCGTGCTCCAGAAACCATCTTCTTCTGTGATGAAACAACAGCATGCAGGTCTGAGGGGACATGAGGGCGAGTAAATGATGGCTAATATTTCTTTCACTCTTGCGTTCAGAACGGCTCCAGCGAGAAGCGAGAGGTGCGGCAGTTCCAGTTCACGGCGTGGCCGGATCACGGCGTTCCGGAGCATCCCACGCCGTTCCTGGCCTTCCTGCGCAGAGTCAAGTCCTGCAACCCACCGGACGCCGGACCCATGGTGGTGCACTGCAGGTCTGAAGCCGCTGCATTTATATTTATATGATTAATGACACAGCAATGATAATCATGAGATTGCAAAACGTAATGTGCATTATGTCAATGTTTTTTAGCTTTACATATATAAATGTAAATGTTCACTACTCTGTAAGATGTAAATCAGTATTTTTTTTTTCAGCAAGGATGCATTGCATTGATCAAAAGTGCCAGTAAAACATTTATAATGCCACAAAATATTTCTGTTTCAAACAGATGCAGTTCTTTTGAACTTTCTATTCATCTGTGAATCCTGAAAGATCAAATGCATCACAGTTTCCACAAAAATATTGAGCAGCACAGCTGTTTTCAACATTGATAATAATCAGAAATGTTTCTTGAGCAGCAAATCAGTATATTATACTGATTTCTGAAGATCATGTGACACTGAAGACTGGAGTAATGATGCTGAAAATTCAACTTTGCATCACAGAAATACATTATAGTTTAATAGATATTCACACAGAAAACAATGGTATAGGTTTCACAATATTATAGTTTTTACTGTATTTTTGATCAAATAAATGCAGCCTTGGTGAGCGGAAGTGTCTCTTGCTGAGCACAGGTTATGTAATAATGTGTCGTGTGCTTTTCGTTTATCATTAGAACCCATATTAAAGAACTAATCTCATATAATATGTAGAAAACTGAAAAAAAAAAAAATTTGATTGGTCAAACCATTGATAGATCTCAAGTTTTAACCACACAATTTCATGAGACTCAACGGTGCGTCAAAAAAAAACATGATTTTGGTGCATGGCAGAATGAGGCACTCTTGCATTTATGGAAAACCCAGATATGAAACCATCTGTTAAATTCCCCTCTAAGCGAAAGCGGCACAAAAACATCAGGCAGAGAAAGGCATGCAAAAACGTCAAGCCACGAGCTTCCATCGGAAAACTGCCAGATAGAAAACAAGGATTAGTAAACCCTTAAAAATAACACATACGGCAGTTAATTAGAGCTCCCAGCAGAGCGCTTGAAATTGAAAAATCCTTATTTCCTCTCTTTTCTCTGGCCGGCGTGCGGGAATTAATATCATTCATTGGGACAGAGACTTTGAATTCCTTTCGGCTCAGATCAGATAACGACTCGACAGCGAGACTTTAATCCGCACCAAAACGCCGTCCCGTCTGACCATTAAAAATCTCTTTCTTTCATTCCGCGGCGGCTGTCAGAAAGTTGACGCATCCTTCGGCAGGAGCAGAGAAAGGTTTAAGCCGGCAGCATCACGTGAGGCGGGAGATTATATATGTGCTGTTTGTCAGGCCAAACAAATGCTCCTCCTCCTGCGCTCGTGGGTAATTAACCGTGCTGCAAACGATTCGCCTGCTGCAGAATGAACATTCAGATTGCATGTGCTTCATGCTAGACGTCATGCGATCGATGCTGATAGTGTGTGTGTCTGTGTCTGTGTGTCTGTGTGTGTGTGTTGTGTGTGTGTGTGTGTGTGTGTGTGTGTGTGTGAGGCTGTAAAGAGGGTGTTTACCTCTGTCACCTTAACCCGGTACCCGCGGTTCCGCTGAAGTGCATGCAGTCAGCTGTTATTGCAACAAAAGAGAAAGTCCATCCAAGCACATGATGGAATGTCACAGAGGTCACTGGACAGACAGACGGAGGGTTCCTGAGTGGCAGGGAGTTCAGACGTATGAACTTGTCAAAAACACAAAGACATGATTTTGCATAAAGCAAATGAAGCCTTGCTAGTAGCAGTGGATATTTCAGGACTGGTTTATTTCACAGTGTTGGGGAAGCTACTCTAAAACTGTAGCTTGACTGACAGCTACAAGCTACTCGCAGTTAAAGTAGTTAATGAAGAATTATAATGAAGTTATAAGTAAAATATTTGGGGTTTAAAACAACATACTGTAATGCAATCATGATGTCAAAGAGTGGGGTGAATTCAGGTTGATTGGGACGCTTTTCCAAGTCATTTCAGTGACAAAAAGTGTCCCAATCATTTGATTTAGTAAACTATCCGATACGCACATTAATATTTATATAGTTATTATATCTCAAAATGACTGTCAAAGTGCAAAATTGCTACAAACGTAACCTCATGCAGAAACATGAATGCAACTTCGTAAAAGTAGCAGTCGTAAAATAAGCAGGTTAAACTCATGACAAAAGTTGTCACAAAAATGTGACAACATGCTCTGGCGTTTAATAACTTACAGTTCTTCGTGATTCATTTAAAACTATTTCTTTACTGCCAATGTCTACCCAATTAAATATTTTAGATGCTAACAGAAGAAACAAACAATAAATGAATGCCCATGGAGATGTTATTCATTTCCACGACTTTCCCTGGTCTGGAAATCACAATTTAAAAATGATATTTAGTTGATGAGCAATGCACAACACAGATAATTAGTAAAACTGTCCCTTTTAGTTAGATTGAACTATACTTATGGTGGAAGCTAAGCAAGGCTTGTCTTGGTTAGGATTTGGATGAGGCTTCCACCGCAACTCAAACACAAAGACATGCAGCACAGGTGAATCGGAGACACTCAATTGTGTGTAAACGTGAGTGGATCGATTCATGCTTGCTGCAGTGCATTCTGGGATTGTCTCCTCTGTGAATGATACATGTGAGGTTGCTTTAGAGCAGGGCTGTCCAGACCTACACTAATGAAACACACCTGAACCAGCTAATAATTGTCTTCAAGACTACTAGAAAATTTCGGCCTTAAAGAGCCGAAATAAAGTGGTGGAATAATTTTGCTGACTTTATGAACGGTCTTCGTGTCAGGTGCTCCACAACATGGGTTTTGGAGACTTTAAATGTGTGTTAGTGGAAGTTCTGTGTGCGGTAGAGCTGGTGTTCATTGACTCAAGAGCGTCGTTGATTAAGAATTCTCTCTCGCTCACGTCTTCGTGCAGGAAGAGCGCTAATGTGAGCGTTTGTGGAGCTCTGGTCGTAATGAAGGGCTCTGATCTCAGGTGTTTCATGGAGAAGTGCCTGTGGTTGACGTCAACGGCTGCACTTCAAGAAGTTAGCAAAGCTTTGGCCTCTTCAAAGTGATGGAAAGAGGAAAGTAGATGGAGGCTTTTAGAGTCTGTAGACGGAGGTTAGAGAGGGTGAGAGGCTAAATGGAGGGTCTGTTTTGCTCTGATAGCGAGCACAGGTGTACGCCGATCTCTGCCATTAAATACTGTTTGACTGTGGAAAACATTCACCACAGAAATGTGACACATCACTTACTGTCAGCCGTGTCCCATTGTTTTAGCAGTTTGCATGTGTGTGTAAACAATGAAAATGTATCTGAACACAAACTACACAAAACAGTAGGGATGCACCGAATGTTCAGCAACCGAAATTATTACAGACGATAATAGTACGAACAATGATGTGACGTGATCAAATATCAACCAGCTGAAACAGCGTTACTCGTCAGCTTTTGCTTTTTTTTTCCAAAAGAAAAGAACAAAATTCTTTCAACATTTTTACTAGACTGTGACCGTTTGATATGTGCGAACAACGATCCCAAATTCGTAATGAGAATCATTTATAAATCTGCTGTTGACAACAAAAAGAGTCACTGAGATCTTCCTGCTGGTTTCCGCCAAAATAAAAGCTGAACCAAAACACACTCCATCAGCATTCATAAATGTTAGTATTATAATTTTACTGTTGTTCTATAAAATAATAAATAAGTCAATAATAATGATATTAATAATTACAACAGCTCTATTTTTAATACATTTATTATAACATTCACACGTAGTGTTCAAATTGGGATCTGTGATATTTTCTAACGTTTTAAAAGAAGCCTCTTCTGCTCAGCGAGGCTGCATTTATTTGTACAGTTAAAAATACACGCCTGATTCAAGATGGGGGTCTCAAAAGTGGCCAATAAATATTATTTTACTAACTTAAATGGTGTTTTGTTAGTAGTGTTAAATAAATATTTTTAAATTGTGGTTTTGCAGTTGATTTAAAAAGCACATATTGGCTATTTAATCTATGCATTGGTGAAAAAAATAAAAATAGGAAAAACACATGGGGAAAAATCGTGAAAAACCATGTTCGGTATTCGGCCTTCATCCCAGTGTTTAATTCAGTTCGGTTCGGCTTCAGCCAAGAATGTTCACTTCGGAGCATGCCTACACATCAGATCTAACATTGTCAAACATCTGTCCTGTTGTCTGACAGTGCCGGCGTGGGTCGGACCGGCTGCTTCATCGTCATCGACGCCATGCTGGAGCGAATCAAACACGAGAAGACGGTGGACATCTACGGTCACGTGACGCTCATGCGTGCACAGAGGAACTACATGGTCCAGACGGAAGACCAGTATGTCTTCATTCACGACGCGCTCCAGGAGGCCGTCACCTGTGGCACCACCGAGGTTCCCGCCAGGAACCTGTACGCATACATCCAGAAACTCACGCAGATCGAGTCCGGAGAGAACGTCACCGGGATGGAGCTGGAGTTTAAGGTAACACGGGTGTTAGCAGGAGTCGGGTTTGTTTGACGTCTGTTTATAACCGTAATTCTAAAACCAAAGAAACCAGCTAGCTAATTCATGATAAATGCCATGATTTAAAAACATTTGTAATTCGGAATATTTGTTGCTCTAAATTTTTTATTTCATAAATTTAGCGGAAGATGTTATTTTTTTTAATAATCAATTTTGTCACCATTTCTGAACAAGCTTATAATTACACATACTATACAACAATGTTCTACAACAATGTTACGTTATATCTCAAAGTTGAAAACGTGTGTAAAATATACATATAAAGAACAAAAGCAATCAAGCACAAGAAGAGCAAATAGAAAAAATAAAGGAGACTGCCGAAAGCAGTTTAGAAAGTGCGTACACTCGAGTCGGCCTACGTTTATCGCATTTATATTGTTTCACATGTTAATGTTGAGAAAAACAATAATATCCACATGCTCGGGTGAAAGCTGGCTCCTTAGTCTGATAACAATAAGAACGTGCAAAGACATAAAGATAACGGACGGTGTTCTAAGCAAAGTTTCTTACAGCGCGTTGTGTTTTCCGTTCTTAAACCACTCAACTTAACATGAAGGAAGCATAACTCTAAACTTCACGAGGCAGACGACGACATTCTGTGATCAAATACAATCCACGTGCTAACACGCTCCACAGCGCCACCCAGTGCATTTAGTTATAACTGACTTTTAGTTTGCGCACTTAGGATCTATCACGGATTCGAATAGTGTTTTTATTTGTCGAATAATAATTACAGATGGAATATTCGAATGTTTGACTATTTGCACACACTGCTAATTCATGAACAAATAGACTGAGTGAATCTGAGACTGAGTGAAGAGTGCCAAGAGCCCTAACCCTACTAATCTGTCTGATCTTGGCAGCTAAGCAGAGTTTGGCTTGGCTAGTACTTGGATGAGGCTTGGGTTTCCCCCACAATCCGGTCAATTCACAGAAAAAGAGTCGCCCTTCCCATCACTACCAGCAAAGAGAGGTTGTTCAGATGGTGTAGTGTCTCATCTAGTTGAGTTTATCTGGCGAGTGTCCCATCCGCTGACTCGTCTGATTACAGGAACTCTTGATCAGACTCCATCTGAACAGAAGGGGCCTCGAAGCGCCGCGATCATCTCAGGTTTGCTCTGGAATGACTGCAGCAGAACCGCCGGCTTGGCCTCAGGAAGCTGCTCGTCTCTGTTATTCCACCTCGCCGTGTTTTACTCGGCCTGCAGTTTGTCAAGCAGAAATCTGTTTACCGAGAGTAAGAAGGTGATCGAATGTCACGCCGCATGACGAGCTCTGGGCGAGCGGATCGGTCGACTCTGGCCCACCGCAGGCTCTCTTTACTCGGCCGCAGAGACAGTGTGGCCCCTGTGCCGTTCTCATGCTAGCGCTAACCATTACTGCGCTCGCTTTTTTCAACGTAAACCACGTGTGCTTCGCTCTCTTGTTTTCATGACCAAGTTCAAGACGGTTAAAGACATTAAACATCCAAACCCAGTGAAACACTTCTATCTATCTATCTATCTATCTATCTATCTATCTATCTATCTATCTATCTATCTATCTATCTATCTTTTCATCCATATATTCACACGTCCTTCAAACTTTACTACTTCTTCTGTTTTCAAGCCAATATTAATGTGTGTCTAGACAAACTTTTGTTATTTTTTTCATGCTGTTCACGATTTGTTTCTTGCAGCGGTTAGCGAACACAAAAGCTCACACCTCACGGTTCATCAGTGCCAATCTGCCCTGCAACAAATTCAAGAACAGACTGGTTAACATCATGCCCTACGAGTCCACGCGCGTCTGTCTGCAGCCAATCAGAGGAGTCGAGGGCTCCGACTACATCAACGCCAGCTTCATCGACGGATACAGGTGAGCAGAAGAGCCCGGATCTGTCCGTCTGTGTGCGTTTGTGACCATGAAGGTGAGCGTGTGTCTCTCGCTGTGTGTCAGGCAACAGAAGGCTTACATCGCCACGCAAGGTCCTTTAGCTGAAACCACAGAAGACTTCTGGAGGATGCTGTGGGAACACAACTCCACCATCGTCGTGATGCTGACCAAACTCAGAGAGATGGGCAGAGTGAGTGCTTGACACACCATCATTTATTCATTCATTTATTGCTGAAGAAAGTACACTGAAAAAAAATTGTATTAAAAACAATTCACTCATTGCATTTTGGAAAAAAAAAAAAAAAAAAACAACAATTAATGTGAATTTTGTAAAGTAGGAAGACAAAAATAGTATTTTCTTATAAAATGTGCTCCAATAAGCTTTTTATTAACAATATTTACATATTTTTGTGGAAAACTAGACTATATATATTCTAATAGATATATTATAATATATTATGCTGTCAAACGATGAACTCGCGATAATCACTCAAAAAATACAAGTTTTGTTACATAATATGTGTGTGTATGTTTATTATTATGATGTATAAATCCCAACCATACCGAAGATTTGAAAATATTTGCATGTATTTTTACATGTATATACATTTATATTCTTTATATTATATATAAATATATTTAATATATAATCATAACATATTTTTCTTAAATATATAAATGCATGTGTTTGTATTTATATATAATTACATATATATAAGTCAAGGCAAGTTTATTTATATAGCACATTTCATACCCAATGGTAATTCAAAGTGCTTTACATAAAGAAAAAGAAAACAATTATAAAAAAAATAATCACAACAATAAAAAAAAGGAATTTAAAAACTTTGGAAATTATTTAAAAAATGATTTAATTGTCAGCACTAAATTATAATATATATATTACAGCCCCTCTACTACTACAGACTACAGTCCAAATTCAAATTGGACACTTTTCATTTCAACCTCAAATTTGTTTTCCGTTTTGAACTCTCTGCAAACCTTACTTTTTCAAAATCATCCACGCTTATTGGTTTCATTTTATTTATGCAATGTCCCAGATCGTCCAGGATTGTGATTCATCCAATCATTTTTGCCTTTGTTCAATTATTTTTTTGGCCGTGACTGATGTAAATTCCAACTTGAAATGAAAGAGTGCAAAAGTTTATGACCTATGTGCCACACTGGAGAATACAGCAGTTGATTTACTTTTCAAATGATCTGGTGCCATTTTATTCTTTTTTTCCCTTTGCTGAAACCCAGTGGAAACTACTGTTTCCTGCCAGTGCTGGTATTCTTGTGCTTGATGCTTTTTGCTTTTGGTTGTATTTTGGCTTTTTCTGATATGTATGTGTCTGTCCTCAGGAAAGTCCATCCGTACTGGCCAGCAGAGCGTTCAGCCGATCAGTACTTTTGTGGTGGATCATGCTAATACAACATCCGCAGTACCTCCGCGAAGAGTTTAAGTACGGACGCACGGGTGGAGCCCAGACCCTCGGCCATCCTCTGCTCTTTGATTGTGTATTATAGTGCAGATCAGTCTGCGTAAAGCTCACATGCCTCTCATTCCATCAACCGCATTTTTCTGCTAAACCTCACAGGCATTCCTGCCGTTCTTATATCTGTCCCTTCACTCTCTCACGTTGCTTATCGGGGATATCAAATCACTAAAGAAATGCGAACTCTCGAGCTTCTCGCAGATCTTTTCGCCGCCCACATCAGAGTTTAGTTCTGGAGTCCTCCTTCCCACCTCAGTTGAACGACACCTTCGACCGTGGGCTGCGGAGCTCAACATCAGAAAAACCCCAAAACTACTGTCTGATACCAATGTTTTAACTTAGCTGTGACCCTTTGTTCACTATCACCATTATAAGTGATGCTTTTGCTGGCTTTCTGCTCTAACCAAATGCTAAATATGTTTTGAAATATTTCTGAAGTCTCTTCTGCTCACCAATGCTGCTTTTACTTGATCAAAAATACAGTGAAATTTTTATTTTTTTGTTTTCTTTTACAATTTAAAACAGCTGTTTTCTAAGTGAATATCTGTTAAACTGTAATGTATTCCTGTGATCAAAGCTAAATTTTCAGCATCATTACTCTAGTTTTTAGTGTCACATGATCTTCAGAAATCAGTATAATATGCTGATTTGCCGCTCAAGAAACATTTATTATTATTAGCAATGTTGGAAACAATTGTGCTGCACAATATTTTTGTGGAAACCGTGATGCATTTTATTTTTTTAGGATTTACAGATGAATAGAAACGTTTCAAAAAACAGCTTTTATTTGAAATAGAAATATTTTGTAAAATTTTAAATGTCTTTACTGTCACTATTGATAAATTTAATGCATCCTTGCTGATTAAAAGTATTGATTTCTTTAAAAAAAATCTTTCTGACCCCAGACTTTTGAACAGTAATATATCTCGCTGGCACTGAGGCATCAGTTCAGTATCAACGTGGCGTTTCTTAATTATTGTTGTTTCTTGAGCTTCTCAGACTCGTTCAGGATGCGTCATGTACTCGTCATCGGTTTGACAAGCGCAGCGTCTGTCTCTCGCACGTAAATGTGAATGTAATGGATTCGTGTAATGCGTCAGAGAGCAGCCGCAGCTCTTTTATTCTCATCTGTCTCTCTCTCTCTGCTTTCAGGACGGACAGTCACGGACCGTCAGGCAGTTCCAGTTCACAGACTGGCCAGAACAAGGCGTGCCAAAATCAGGGGAAGGCTTCATCGACTTCATCGGCCAAGTGCATAAAACAAAAGAGCAGTTTGGTCAGGATGGACCCATATCGGTCCACTGTAGGTGAGAAAGACACGAGTCTTGTTGAGAAAAAGAGAGCCGAGCAGATTCCACTGTTCATGGGTAAAACACTTGCCTTTTGTTCTGCGAACTACATCTTATCCAATAGCAAATCTTCAGCATGAAGCTGATTAAACACACACTGCCTTATCCTTCCAGGAGTTGTGTTTGTCACCTCAGCATTTATGGTGTGTATATATATATACACACACAAACCCCCCATCACACACTGTTACCACATAATTTGACACATGACGTTACTTGTTACACACCAGGATGTGACATAATTTGATAATTTGTTCAGACAGGAAGACAAATACGTGATTTTGAGTTTCCTTTTTTTCTAATTTTACACAAAATAGCGTTTACTGTATTTACTAAGCTTTACCAATCAACACTATTACTTAAGATATAATTAATGCTCAAACAATTATTGGTAACACTGTAATATAAGTTTATTGCTAACTTTCCTTGTTTGTTAACATAAGTTAATGAATTAGCTAGCACTAATAATAAACAATATATTCCTACAGCAGTTATTTTTTTTTTGTAAATATTAGCTAATAGGGTAAATTAGGTAAAAAATGTATCTAATAGATATCACCGTAATTTTTCAGTTGATTAATCACAGTACAACTGTTTTTGTTACAAGTTTTCTATAATGTTATGTTTAAACGTAAACAATGCATTTTGTAGTTAAATATGAACTAATTTGCATACATTTCCAGAGTATAGATTTTGAAATCATGGTTTGATTTTGTTGACATATTAGACTTAAAGGTTTTTACTGAGGGGATTACGTAAAACACACTAAAAACTACAGAAAATATACATTAAGCCATGTTTTTAGGAATAAAATATTGTATAAATAAATGTGAACGATATATGAACAAACCCCTCAGTAAAATCCTTCAGAATATAGAGAGGAATAAAACAGTAAGTTTTGGTGTATGTAAATGCTGCTGAAGTGGAGAAAAACCTCTTTAAAGAGATAGATTGGAACTTAAATCTAAAGGCGCAATCAAATAAAGTTAAATAAAACAAACACTTAAATGTGTATTTTCAATGTTTTCCTTCCACTAATACTGCAACCCTGGTAGAAAATAACCCAGCATCTTAAAATTGAACAGTGCATGAAAAACAAATGCTTGCAGTGTCTGGCCTCAAATTAAATGAGCAACTATTACTATTATAACTATTATAAATAGGTCGCTTCACATCCTGGTTAGACTCAGTCAACTTTGTTCACATGTTATGGTTTGGAATATCAGAGCTCCAGCTGACTAGTTGTGTTGTGATTGATCTGCAGTGCTGGCGTGGGCAGGACGGGCGTCTTCATCACGCTCAGCATCGTTCTGGAGCGCATGCGCTATGAAGGAGTGGTGGACATCTTCCAGACGGTCAAGATGTTGAGAACACAGCGGCCGGCGATGGTCCAGACTGAAGTACGTAACCGTTCTCACTTCTTCACTTCAGTCAGGATGTAAAACACAGATTAAAACAGCACACTACAGCTAATAACATCCAGGTCAGGTTAGTGATTGGACCTTCAGACGTCTATGATTTTAGTCTGAAGTTTCCCAATGAAGAGTTTGCGACGGAACGAACGGATGCTCGGCTTTGTTCGGCCCGCAAACGCTCGTTCTCGTTTATAACGACAAACCCTTCAGGTTAGCCATGCAAATTGGTTCAGATAAGCAATTTCACAGCTAACCCGCACAATGGCCTTTCCCAGCATCAATAGGAGAAATTATTTTCTGCGATCAATGCGGACAGCGAGGTGATGAGGCTCGAATCTCACGCTCGGCGCAACACAATCCCTGCTTTTTCACCTCGCAGACACGCGACACAAAAGCGCGGCATTAGAGCCGTGCAACCCTTAGCATCGCAGGCCGCCGGGTTGATGTGTTGCTATGGAGACGAGAGGAGCCGCGCATCTGTGAATTCACAGAGAAGCCGTTCAGAAGATGTCACGTTACATCGCGCATGTGCTTCACCGAAAGATTGAGTTTCAAACATCATAGAAAACTAGATTGCCATCATGAATTCATCATGTAATTTCTGAACTGATGTTCCTGCTCTTATTGTGAGTGATTCATCATTGCATGTTACTCCACATTTCCTTCAAGATTTTGCATTGAAATGCAATAGTAGTAGTAATAATAATAATAATTTAGAATTTTGTCTTATTCTCTATTTTTTTTTACTTTAGTTAAAAATGCATTATTTAAAAATGCTTAAGTTGTATCCTCTGGTTATGCATCAGCACTGTTACCATTATATGCATACCAATCAATGATGTGCTATAACAGAAAAAAAAGAAAAAAAAAACAGAACACACATTATTTTAAGATGTAAATTCGTCAATGACAAGCCATCCTTTTCTCCTTGTGAAAAAAGCACTCCTTTCCACTCTTTTTTACGTTTTATAATTAATAAAAGTTATTTATAATATAAATATATACTTTAAGTGGAAGTGTGTGTAATGTTTTCAGACACGTACTTCATGTTAATATCTAACTCATTTAAATGTATTTCGTTTTTAATTTATATTTAAATCTTTAGTTGAACTTTAGAGTGTTTTGACCCACTTCAGTAGGTCTTAAGTACATCTTTATATGTAATTTCATAATTCCTTTTTTGTCTTTAAAATATAGTTAAAGTACTGCTGAATGTGAATGTATGACTGGAACTAAAATACACTTTAATGTAATTTCTATTGAAACTTTTTTGTCATGTATTTAAACATATTTCTAATGACTGATTAAGTTGCAATTTAGAGCATTTAAAATATATATTACATTTAAATGTAATATTGAAAAACACACTACAGTTAAAATGATAATCAAGTTATTTGCATGTGCTTTAGTATGTTAGTCAATACATCAACATAAGTGTACTTTTTAAAACATGACAATAGATTATTGAAACACAGTGATTTAGAATGTACTTTAAAGAAAAACTTTCAATTTGACTATTACAAAGGTCACATTTTAAAAGTGTTCATAAGTATGTTTAGAAACAGTCATGAAAGTGTCTCTCTTCAAGTCACTTAGGTGCCATTTTATTTTATTTCATTCATATTATATTATCTGCAAGTACGTTTTTAAATATACTTTAAATTTGGAGTACGCTTCTTTTTCCACAAGCGTTTCTTAAGGTCATACACTTGTCAGTAAGAGAAGATCTTCAAATGTCAACCCTGTTACCATGATTTTGTATATTAAACGGTTCATAATTAAAAAGGTAACATGTAGAAAGGTTATATCAGCATTGAATTGTCTTTCTAATGAAACCTTGTAGTTACAAAACTGTCCAGGCTGTTACCGTCAACCCTGTTACCTTTCTGAATTACGTCCAACATACATTAAATCTCAATTCAAACATCTAGATGAGTAGTTGTGCAGGTTTAAGATAAATGCACACTCACATCTGATCCGACTGAATGTTTGGCACAGATCTGACCCGTCTCTCTGTCTCTGTCTCTCAGGATCAGTACCAGTTTTGTTACAGAGCTGGGTTGGAGTATCTCGGGAGCTTCGACCACTATGCAACATAAGATCTTCGTCCCGCTGTCAGGGAGACGGATCGGACATCCAGCGGTCATTTAATTCTTCTGAGCCATAAATACCTGCTTGTGAAAAGAACTTAAACTCTTCGATTACATGTTGGATGTGCAACGTAAACCTAGAAATATTACAAACGACAATAAAAAGACAAATATCCAGGTGGACCAAGAAAAATCACCCCGATCTGATTTCAAAAAGTAAATCATGAATAAATAAATAGTAATAATAATAATACTAATAATAATAATTTCAGACAGGTGAATCTAGACTGCTGAAGTGCGGAATAATCGCTGCTTCGAGGATTCATGAATCATAAAGGAGTCAACGAACTCAGACGCTGTGAGACGGGGAGCTCGAGACACGGTGTAAAGAGAATTTGTTTTGTTCCACAATCAATACGAGGAGATACGTCACTGATGAAGAGAGGAGACTTCATCACGACCACCACCATCATCATCATCATCGAAGAAGACTAAACGAACAGAGCTGAAGTAATAACTACAACACGTCGATCGTTCGGTTAGACATCCGGAGAAACCACACAAATAATGCATACCAGCTTTTGTTTCACGTTCCGTGGTGTTTTCCTCTCTTATATGACAGAAATCAGCGTAGACTGACTGTATTTCTCATGTTTTTTTTCTGATGTCCTGATGTTCGCACCCATGTGCCCTCCTTCATTCATCGTTTTGCTGGTGGTTTGTGGCGTTTTGTTTGAAACACACATGCTGAATCATGGGGTGGGCAGAGTATAAAGGTTAGAAGATATCTCAGTTCTTCCATGAGCAGAGAGAGAGAGAGATATTAATAAAGTCTTTATTTATATAACCTTGAAATGTATATTCACAAAATATAGATATATAGATGATATAATATAAGGGAATGATGGTGGGTTTTCCGCTGGAATGCACATCAGCAGGACGGACGGACAGACACGCATCTTGTGCAATAACTAGACGTTTTACGGCCGGAGGGTTCGATTCGCGTCGGTTTAACGAGGACGGGGCGATCATCATCATGTTCACGAGCTCATGGGTCAAAGGTCATCGTCGTGCATCCGTTAGGCCACAGGTACGAAGACGTCCACGTGTTCATTCTTTTGCATTTAGAGTGCCTTATATTTATGCCTGTTCTTTTCTACGATATTCATTTAACGACGTGTATAGTTTAAGTAGTTCATGTACGAGTATTTATCGATTGATTTCCCACCAGATTTATAGTCTATGAAATTATATATGCAAATACGTAATTCCATCATTACTGTTTAATTTTCTGTGGCCTTAATTTGGCTCAGAGAAAATAAAAACGACAAGGGTACGACAAAGAAAGAAAGCGCACGATAACCGTCAGGCCCGATACTGACAAGTCATTTCTGTTATGTTATCTTATATATGTTATCTTATATTAGTTCCCCAACGGCACCAAGACGAATTAATTCTGTCTTTTTAAGACCAAGTGTTAGCTTTAAATTTCCCGTAATTTTCAGTCATCGGTGGCAGAAAATGGTGGCAAAGAAACGCCAAAATAAACGAAAGACCCTGAAAACCTGCAAAGCTCTTGCAGATAAACTACTAAGTATTTTAACGTGCGAATTTCACGATTAGAATATTACGATTCGACACTTGAACCTCACTGGCTTTGTAGATGTGCATTCCAGATGCTTTTTTCCCCTTTCTTATTTCAAATAGAGAAAGCGTTTTATTGTTTTGACTCTTTCTGTTGTTGATTTAGGATATTTTCATCCAATGTTGATGATGTTCATCATCATATGTCGAGCAACAGGCAGCCGTTGCGTAACTGTTCAGCGCTTCAGTGTGCTCCACGTCGGCTTTTCTTTCCCTGTTCTGGATCTTATTTGATATGCATGAGTTCAACTGCAGTGGGGGCGAGTAGGAAGAATTGCACTTTGTATCTCTTTATCTCTATGCACTGCCCTACTGATTCCGCACCCATTACGGATTTTACTTGAACCCGACTGTACGAATCTCCTTCAGACTTCACTTGGTGTGTATGTAAATAACACAGAAAAGAGACTACCCAAGTAATAAGAGAGAGAGAAAAAAAAATAAGAGAAAGGAAAAGCAAATCGGTTGCGGAAAAAAAGAGTATCTTTAGCAGGTGATTTCGAAGCGTCACTTCTTCGCCCGTTGAAAGACTGAAGCGTCACGAGCGCAAACGTACACGTGGTGTTTCTAAGCTCCCTGTTACTCTCACATCTGGATGCATAGACTGAAATTAATTCAATTCAATTGTAAAGAAAAAATGGCTTGTTAAAAAAAGAATCATGAAATTACCTCTGATTAGTTGTAAATGTAAACTGTTTTTGATTTGATTTGATTTTTTTTTTCTTTCTGAATGAATGGAGTGCTTTTTATTTTCATACTTAGATGACATTGGTGAAAAGACACATCTGTACGAGAAGCCGTCCTTCTGTACTTTGCTGACACAAGTTCCATTTGTTATAAATGAATTCTATTAAAAAATGTAAGTGTTATGCACACGCGTTTCCTTCCTTCGCTGCTGTGAGTCGACGACCATCAACAGGAATGAATCCTCCAATACTTCAGCTCTGTTATGGGAAAACATCACAGTGGTTTTTATTGTTGTATTTATTTATTTTTAATTAATTGATTTATTTGCTGATTTTTTTTCCTAGTACAACAATTATTGCCTGTAAGTAATGTGGTGTGGTGTGATTATATGTGTTAGTTAAAGCTATTATTTGACATCTTTGCACTGACCTTCAACCCTTTTACATTTTGAATGTAACAGAGTTGACTCGAAGCATTTCTGAAAGAGAAAAGTCATGGATTTTATGCTTATACTTTGTACTGCACAAAGCACAAAAATAATGACAGTAAGTAAGTGTGGTGTGGTTATATTTGCTAGTTTTTTTTTATTTTATTTTATTTTTGCACTCACCTTCAACCCCGTAACATTTTAAATTTAAAAAGTTTGACATTTTAAAAGAGACAAGTCATGGATTGATTGATCTATTGATTGATTATTTTTTTCAGCTATAGGATTAGTAATGCAAACCAAAAAAAGGGGCTCTACATGGCTGTATTTAGGGTTCAGGGTTCATGCAAACAGCACACCATGTTATTTTACAAAGGAAAGGCCACAAAACTCTATTGACATTTTTTTCTCTTCATATCTACATTAGCGTTCTGTCAGGTTATTCAAGTATTAAGCATGCTCAAAATGTCTATTTTTTCGTTGATTTGTTGATTGCATTCCTATTCTGCTGTATGATTTTCTTTTCATATTTCATTCATTTTCATATTTTTAACCATCTTCAGGATGTTGCACTGCAATAGTAGAGCACATTTAGTTTTGTGAAGCCGAATGTAAATCGAATAGAAACCCAATGAATCAAGCCACGTGAAGTGAGTGTAAATGCCCTCCGTGAGCGTCCCGTCCAATCCTGCAGAGATTTCTGATGTTTTATGTCACACGAGAGAGAAACAAAACAGTGAGAATGATCTGATGAAAGACGAGTGCTTATGAGAGCAAATGGAGATTTGAGAGAGAAAGCGGGGCAGCAGTAACTGGAATGAAGGTTAATGATTCACATGTGCTCAGATCCCACAATGCCTCTGTTCTGTGTTCAAAACTCTCCTGCTCTCCTTCAGGTTGTCTAGCAGAAAGAAATCTGCAGTTACGTCACATCTAATGCATTCCAGAGGACATAATGTGGGAAGTTTGTATTTTGTATGAATTATTCAGTAAAATGCCATTTATCATTTGCAGCACTGTAAAGTGTCTAAATGGGTGAGGAGGTGGCTGAAGGTCTGCTAATGTGTTCCTGATGCGACTGCAGCGAGTTCACTGCATGTAAACAGACGTAATCTTTTCACAAATCCTTATATTTAGCTTTTGAAGGTTACCATGTTTTCTGGAGTTGCGCTGTCATGACAACAAGCTGAAAGTTGGATCTAAAGTGACAGATAAGGTAAGCAATGCAAGTTAAGATGTGAATGTTGAAGTCTAACGTTTAGCATTTGTCTGCTGCACTTCTGATGTTTGGTTTGATTTTTAAATAATTGCGACTTTTTCAGAATTTCAGAAATGCCACAATTTCTGGGAATCGCTGACTATAAATATATATATATATATAAGCACTTTTTTCCTTTTTTGTTTCCTCGCACGAAAATTCTGAAGTTTACAATGCAATGCTGTTTGCCGGCAGCCATATCACCCTGCAGCTCAAGACTGGTCGCCCACTGAAGCTAAGCAGGGCTGAGCTGGTCAGTACCTGGATGGGAGACCTCCTGGGAAGACTAGGTTGCTGCTGGAAGAGGTGTTAGTGAGGCCAGCAGGGGGTGCTCACCCTGTGGTCTGTGTGGGTCCTAACGCCCCAGTGTAGTGATGGGGACACTATACTGTCAACAAGCACCGTCCATTGGATGAGACGTTAAACCGAGGTCCTGACTCTCTGTGATCATTAAAAATACCAGGATGTCTTTTGAAAAGAGTAGAGGTGTGACCTCGGCATCCTGGCCAAATTTGCCCATTGCCATTTTTTTTTTTTTCAAAATTTGAGTTTACATCTCACAGTTCTGCATTTCTCCTAAGAGCTGCAAGTTTACATTTTGCAATGCTATTAATTGATTGTGCAATGCTATTGATTGATTGATTGAATGATTGTGGCTTCCATAGGCGCTTGTGGTTTGTGCTGATGTTGAACGGGCTCCATCACACTCATGAAGCTGCAGTCAGTTCGTATCGGTTCAAGCGTCTCATGACGTTGTGCAGTGTTTGGTAATATTCCCGTGAAGCTCTTTCCACCTGAGCGCTGCAGCCCTGCATAAAGCCTGCACCGTTCGCTTTGACCTCCGGGCACACCGTCTCGATTATTCCAGGCTGGCAACAGCGAAGACTTCATCAGCCTAATCAAAATAAATCACCAGAGCAGCAGAAAGTGAGCGGCGTTAAGCTCTTTGCCGTTTCCCCTGAGACCCGCGGCCTCTTAACGGCAAGCAAATCCATTATAGCGGGAGCAGATGTGGCAACTCAGCGTTCAGAGCCGGTTTAGCTGGAGAACCCGTGATACGCCGCTCGACCGCCGTCGAGGACTCCTGTCATAAACCTGCTATAATGAGAAAAGTGCATTTCACCAGGATAGTGCGTGGAAAATCGAGTGGGAACGCCACAGTTCCTGCTGTTCCCTGCAGCGAGAGCATCCGCCTCTAATTCAAATAAGATGTCAAGAGCTGATCTTTTTATTTTCTGTGACAGTCAGAGGCGGTTTGGAATTTGGGATAATTTCAGCTGATAGTCGCCCTGCTGGAACCCTATCAGGCTTTTTCTGGAATAATAATTAGGAATAAAACTGCTGCGATGTACGTATGGCTGCAGAAATTCTCACGGATTGTATTTGATGAGCTGCAAACGGTTGACCATGTCTGAACGGAAGTGTGCCTCATTTTGCACTTTAATATCCTAAATCATACACAGCATTCACAACCCAGATATGTAATCTGATGTATTTCAGTGTGAAACGCGTAGTAAAAGATACTTCATTTTATTGGTAGTTAGTAATGCGAGATGACAACATTGACAAACAATTCACATTCTCATGGATCCGTAAAAAGTGACTTAAAATGCTGTATTATTCATGCCAGGCCAGTGGGTGGCGATGTCACTTTCCTGTAGACTGAACACATAATCTGTTTTCACAAATTCACATTTTTGTAGTTTACACAGAGACAATAACGGTACTGTTTTTTCAAAAGTTTGTGTTTTCAGGCCCCCAAAACTGTTGTGATGGAAATGAATGGCCAAAACTCGTTTTTAGTTGAAAACAGTGTTGTGTAAACAGACCCTCAGAATCAATTGAATCACTTCCTTCGTTAAAAATAAATATATAATCATTAAAATATCTCCAGTATATAACTGATCCAAGATCAGGTAAAATCATGTAAACACCATTACATGGGTTCACTGAGACTGACCATAGCAGCAAACAGCTAATATAAGTTTCGTGAAGCAGTGTTTCGGAAGCTATTAGACGGTTAAGGTTTCGATTGGACATCACAACAAATGGGCAGTTCATAGAGTGTATCAGTGCCCGCCCCCTTTTCAGCAACCTTGGCTGGGATTTTTGGGAAGTCTTTGTTAAAATATTACAAACCAACCAGCTATGGGAGAATCACAACATTACAAACTTTGATTTGAAGCAAAAATATTATTTAAAAACCGGACAAAAAGACTAAAATACAAGATGGCTTTAACAAGGTAAAGAACTACAATGCTATGAAGTGCAGTGAATGACATAATCAAATTAAAAATGGAAAATATGCAAAGTATGTACATAGAAACATCACAAAATATGCTTATATACTGTGTACAAATATTAAAGCAGTTTGAGAAAGTAGTGACACAGACTCAGTTATGTCAGTGGCAGTGCTTCATGGGAGTGGGAGAAGCTAAAGTCTTATTTTGCAGCGATTTGCTCTCTTTGATTCTCTGATTGGTGGAGATTTCATTGCAGAATCATGGGCAACGTAGTTTTTTCACTAGAAATTCACCCGTTACGTATATTTACAAAAACAAAAAAAAAGTTTAAATAATGAAGGCTGATGGCTTCAACATAGATGACCAAGATTTCAGCAAGTACAACATGTTCCAATTAACCAATCAGAATTGAGGGATAACTTTTTGGGAAATATCTGTTTTAGGCTTACGATCAGGGTTAGGTGCTTCTACTCCGTTGTTAATCAGCTATCATTTCACACTGATTAGGAATTAATTATGGGTAGGGTTATGTTTAGGGGTAGGGATTGGGTTTAGTCTATATTTTTGGCCAGTGCTGTTGATCCAGGAACATGTCTTACTTGGCAAAATCACGGTGACCTTCAACATAAGTATATACTATGTCGATTATAACCTCGTAGGTCTGTCTTTAACTGCTGTATGTCTGAGTTATCAATCAGTTTAGTTATAAAGAAAGTGAATGGGATTCGTTCTTCCAGACCCGACTGTTGCACTTGTTTTGTAATAATGACGTTCCCATTAACAATAAAACCTGCGACATGTATTAAAGTAAACGGAGTCCATTGTGGTTTGCTGTTACAGAGAAAAGGCCCCAGACCTAAGAATAACCCGTTTGATTGTGAGCGCGAGCGCTTGGTTTTCTGGACACAGGTGAGCGTTTCTAATCCTCCACAGCTCCAGCTCGTTACGCGTGTGTCAGTCAGGCCCGCAGAGCTGCTTTGTAACGCTGTGAAATTGATAGTCTCCCCGGCACTCAACTCATCCGGGCCTCCGCCATCTGAGGCCAATTCCATTTTCCTCTCGGAGCGAATGTCCTCCCTGAGGCAGCGGAGCGATGAAGAAGCCTTTCTCTGCCTCTGCTGCATCCGCCGATGTTCCGCTGTGACACGCCGCGATGCTCCCATCACACGAACGCAGACGCCCCGGGGACAGACACGGCACGACAGAGAAAGCAGGGGGCATTACAGAATAATACAGAGAGAGGGAGATCACCGCTAAACTAAGATCAAGGTACAGTGGCACTTGGGAAAACCATCATAGTAGGCCTACCTTGAAACTCAATACCATAGGATTAGCATATTAATACTCTTCCGGGTTATTCCGTGAAATGTTAATAAGTCACATTGTGTGATCTCAAGATGAATTGATTTGGCAAGGCTCAAGGTCATGAAACTACAAGAGAAAGAAAGAAAGAAAAGATCAGGGTAACAGGATATATACTGACAATGTTTTGGGGAGAGGAAAAAAAGATGTCGTCATCGATTGATCACATGATTCCCGAAACGTATAACATTTCAGCAGACAAATATCTAAATTGGACAGATTAAAACAACTGCACATACCCAAGACAGTATGTAGATATTAATAGTTAATCTAAAAAAAATACATATCATGTTAAAATTAAAATAATATTACAATATATAAATAATATTAAAAACAAAAAAATATTAAATCTTTTGTATTTATTTTTTTTTACAACTTTTGAATCGACAAACAAGGGTTTTGGCTGAAATCAGACTCAAGTAATGGACTAAAACAGGTTTTGTTTTGGTAGTAATGTGAAAGTGAGTAACACATTTTTTAACATAAAAACGTTTTAATTTCAAAATGAAAAATAAAAAAACACAATAGAATCTAAAACGTGTTCTTCCACAGAAATAAAAAAACAAAAGAGATATGTAATTTATTGGGACAGCTACGTATGCCTTAACATATTCTTAGGAAAGTTCTGAATTCATAAGTGTTTTTAATCACTCTTTGTACCGCGTGACTGTAGTTTGGCCCGTAATGTAACTTCAGTGCTGTTTGAAAGCGACGGATTCTTCCGGCTTGTTTACGACAAACATAAAAGAACAGCATGAATCATATTCTGAGAGAAAACAATTAACCTTTATTAAAAGCAGCTAATTGCGCTCCTTCATTCTCCATCATGCACGAGCGGTGCTGAGACGGGTGAAGGAGCGTCGCCATGGAGACCGCGGTGTCAGAGTGAGTGACGAGTGACATTTACAGAAACACGCCTAACCAAACTAGCTTGCTCTTCTACGATCAGACAGCGTGCGTCTGGAGGCGTCCCAGCATGCTGTTTGCTCTGGAATCATCGATGGGAGAGAACACGAGTGTCAGTCAGATGTGGAAATATGAGCGGGAGGTGTTGGCTTCTCACTGGATTGTGTCGTGACTGCGGTGCCAGTGTTCATCATGACGAGAGTCTGTGTGAATCCAGAGTTAATGAAACACAACTAACTAAAACCAAAACCACCCCCACCCCCCCAAATAAAGGGACACAAATTTAATCGTGTAAATGTTTGGTGATGCACCCAAACAAAATCTCACTGAAAGCTCGATTTTTGTGATATCAACCTCAAATTTGGAACACAACTTATTTAGATTTATGGCTTTGATTTTCATACAGTTAACATGTTTTCGAAAATATGATCAATTTCATATAAAATGTACAAATACTATTTTTGTGCATTTTTAATACTAATAAACTTAATTATATCTTAATAAATCACCTTTTTTTCCCACCAGCAATAATCTGCCGTGTGCCTCCTCCAAAAAGAGACTAAACTTAAGATCGTGCTTATATATCAAGTAACATTAACTTTACCTTAAAAAAAATAAAAATAATTGTAAGTATAACGGAACAAATTATACAAAAATAATAAAAAGAACTACATTGACATATTTAATAATAAAAAAAACTAATAAAGGAATTACAAAAAACAACAAAACCTTACTAAACAACTTAACTTAAATGGAAAACAGAAAAATATATTAAAATGTAAATTATATTATTTAGCTTTATAATATATATATATATAATCGTTCACTATTATTTAAAAAAGATGTAGTAGCCTCAATCATAAAAACTAAACCTAAAATAACACTGGGATGGACAATGAAATGCACACAAACCTCATGAGCAATATAATACCTGCATTATAAATTAATATGTAATAAACATACAGAAAATATGATTGCGGCACGACACATGTAATTACCGATTATAGCTTGAGTTATGAAAATCTGAAATGTCTTACAGAGATGTTTTGAATCCTGCGATTTTTCCATCCAGCACTTTGGTCTTATTCACAGCGGTGGAGAAATGCGACTCCCAGAATGCATTTCTGTGGTTTTCAGAAAATACAGCAGCTCACGCTAAGAGAAGAGCAGTGTTAAGACTGAAGAGCAGATCGACACAGACGAGACTCTAGATCCAAAGTATGGAAAGAATACATCGGTCTGATCGTCTTTACATACTCCTAGAAAACATTTGCTTAATTTCTGGAATAGTTACTGGTTTGCAGCGGTATATGTTAAAGCTGTTCGTGTTGTAAATGTACACTGAGTTGAGTGCTGCATCAATAAACACCTATAAACAATATAATAACTGCAGTAATATCTCCAGATGAACACTTACTGGACTGAAGCAGCTTTACTTGATTCTCCATCAATCATGTTTTAGGGTGCTTTCACACCTGTAGATCGATTGCTTTGTTCCGAAACAGGGATTAGAATTATTACAATTTTGCTTTTTATTCTTGGTGCGGTTTGCTTTCATATGGCAATGTTTCTAAACGGACCAAATTTGTTAATACAAGTCACGCGCGAGTAAACTGTTCTCTCATTGGTCAAAGTTCCACGGTTTATTTTCCGGGATTCCACTTAGCTTTCACGCATGTCATCCGTCAGGATGGAACAACAACAGCTTCGCGGGCTTATTGTTTTTTTTTTTTTGTAGATGTCGTTAATAATAATTTATCATTTTGAGCAGGAGTCCAGGATTCATCGGGAAAACATTTTTAAAATGCACATACTACAAAGTGCGCTTTAATTTTTGAATGGCGAAGACGTGCTCACTCACAGACATTCACAGGTTCATTTTGAGGTATTAGCAAAACAACAAAGCTGATGCTTTTCACGGAACTTGTGTAATTACCCATTATACATTGTGATATAGCCTGGTTCGTTGGTCCGTTGGATCGGATTGCTTTCTCACTACAACCGAACCGCTCCAGAGTTCGTTTTCATTCGAGCCGAGACCACCTCGTTCAGGCGATCTCAGACCGATTGTTTTGGCGCGGATCCGAGTGCGATTGCCGTGTTCACATATGCCCAAACGAACCGAGCTAGGGGGAAAACGCGCCAGGTTCCGAAACAACAGGCCAGGTGTGAAAACACCCTAAGAGCTCAAATCTGATCCTCAGGATCTTTGGAGAGCGTTTGTTTCCAGAAGCTTACTTTCAACTTTTCCTCACGGAGGAATGCTCTTCACCGCCTCCAGAACACGTTTAAAAACAAGCTCATAAACAAATATTGGCTGGATTTGATGTGAGAGACAACATAGGATATGCACGTTTTCACTGAGGAGAGTTTATTATGGATTATGGCCTCTAGGTATTGTGAGTTAAACTTCGTAATGCTGATTAGTTTCCGCTTTTGCTTGCTCCAATGTTTAACTGATGGACTGGAGTGCTTGGGTTATTGTGGTGTTTTATCAGCTGTTTGGACTCTCATTCTGGACGGCACCCATTCATTACAGCAGATCCATTGGTGACCAAGTGATGTAATGCTACATTTCTCTTTTCTCCAAATCTGATGAAGGAACAAACTCATCCTGATCTCGGATGAACTGAGGGTGAACACATTTTCATCTAATTTTGACTTTTGGGTGAACTAATCCTTTAAGGAATGATTCGCGGTAAAGCTGCTGTTTTTCTACCTAGTTGTTGTTGAGAAAGCCCACTAGCTGATTAATCAATTACAAAAAAATATACACTTTCTGATCCCCATTTCAGCACCACTCTTCAGAAGAGAAACTGGCTCAGGATACCGATCTGAACACAGCGTTTGACTTGTGCTGTCGTTTCTTCACCAAAAACGTTCGCACCTCACCAGATACATGGCCTTTCTGCATCCATCCTAATGTTCATTTCTGCAGACCACATTTGCGCATACTTTCTAAACACACAACCAGCTCACTCACTTTATCTCCCCCTCACTGGACGGGGGCGTTCAGAATAGCATCACGCTCTCCCTCTCAGACATATGAACCATCAAACACAGGCCTACATTAAGACATCACTCAAATTCTCGGGTCCACGGACACGACAGCGTTGATCAGTTCCCTACACCCGTGATTTAAACTCCAACCGGGTCTTGCTTCACGAGCCTGAGATAAGCAGCCGCATCTTTCCCTATTCCATTATTAGCGGTTTCGCTGTCTGATGGTTTGTTCTCTGCGCGCTCTTGGTTGACTTGACATTTTATGCGCTTTAATAGGATTCGATTTTATAGATTTACTTTTGGTTCTTATTCGCCATTTTATCGATCATATAAGCCCTGGATCCGCGCCCCTTCTCCCCCGAATTCCTCATCCCGGAGCTTGCGGGCTTTCTTTGATAAATGTCACGGGGATTACCCTAACACATGGTCTCTCCACCCTCCTCTCTTTTATCTTCACGAACGAGTGTTGAAACAATAACAAGATCTGCGCGCATGGAGGGTGGTGTGGGGTGGCGCAGATCTGTGGGAGCTGATCTGATTATCAGCATGGAAACTGTGGGCCGATCGCAGCTCAGCTTAATTTAAACAGGGATTAAAAGTCAAAACTACCCTGTTAGCTTTTAAAACTCATCAGATTATAGGTGGAACTACACATCTGCTTCAGTTCCCACCTGTCCGCTGCTCCTGCGCTTATAAAATGCAATCAGCTGAACTTTAGAGTTTTTTTACCCACTTAAGTAGGACTTAAGTACATCTTTAGAAGTTCATTGAATTCCGTATATTGTCTTTGAAATATGTGTTAAAGTACTGCTGATGTACGATGGTCATTTTATGATTAAACTAAAGATAAATTTTAAAAGAACTTTCTATTGAAAGGTGTGACGAGTATTTAAATGATGAAGTTGCAATTTAGTACATTTAAAATATATCTATCAGGTATCAATTGAATAACACACTGCTGTTAAAATGATAATCAAGTACTTTACTTGTGCTTTAGTATGTTAGTTAACTTCTTTAAAACACCACAAAAATGTATTAAACATAATGATTTAAAATGTACTTTAAAGTTAAACTTTGAATTTGACATTACTACAAAGGTCACGTTATAAAAGTGTACTTAAGTGTTTAGAAACACAGTCATGAAAGTGTTTCTCTTTAAGTCACTTAAGTTAACTTTTATTAAATATGAAATTAATGAAGTAAAAGGCCACTTAAGAGACTTAAGAGAAGTCGCTTAAGTCACCTTAGTACACTTTTATCTGCATGTGTATTTTTTTATTATTATTGTGTGATTGGCTGGATCCATTCAATAGTAGCACTCAAATGTTCACTTCATCTCTTTTACAGCATGTTAGACAATCTTCAGATGCATCAGAGAACTTGTTTGGAAAAGAACTACCCAGCGTGAGTGGCACAGGGACTCTTTGATTCCTGCATTTCCAACAGCCTGGCGCCCACAGCAAACACATTCACACAGCGCAGATTAACCCTGGAGACGCACCAAAGGGTGTTTAATGTAAAGAAAAAGTCTAGAGTGTTGAACTGTCAACAGCAGATCAGAGATCACTGTTGAGGTAATATGCATACATCATCACCTCTCTTTCTGAAAAATAAAGTCTGATTCTTATTGCCATATTACATATTTCCACAAGAGGTGCTAAAACAGGCATCTACATGGACTATCTGCATTAGCGCTGTGTTTTCTCTTTCAGGTCGACTGCTGTCACGGTGGAGCAACAGTTTGAAGGGAATCTTGCTGAGTAAGGCAGATGTTTATGTCTCCAGCTATCAGGTTTAATGGCACAGACATTTGAAGGAAATGCAATCGTTCCCCTGAGAACGGAGGTTTATTACCGCCACAGTAACACGCAAACACAAGGCAGGGGACAGCGTGCTTGCTATGTATTGGACAAGCATTCGCTTTCCTGAGTGCTGTGTTTCTTGCTGGAAAACATCACAATGTTTAGTCAGACACTGCAATGCAATGACGCCATCTAAAATAAACTCAACTTACAACTCAGCTTAACTTGAGTTGAGTTTGATTAACTTAGCTTAACTTGAGTTAAGTGACCTAAACCTCTCTCGATCTCAGACCTGACCTACTCTGGTCCTGGCCTGCTCTCAGATGAGCCGGTCCTCAAACCTGAGCTTCATTTAATACCGAGGTCATGCGCACATTTGATACACAATCAGCCGATTGATATTGATAAGTTTGCATTAGTTAATGTTAATTAATGCATTAAGCAAGACTGTTCCCGTCAATATGTCTGCTGTTCATTTGATAAATTGTTTATCATCTTTAAGATTTGGTCTTTGTTTTTTTTAAAGTAAATCTGTGAATAAAGTTCTTTGGTGTTGATTTGGTGCGTCCCTGCCCCAAGTCATTCTCAAGAGTTTGGCCATAGAAGCCACCAATGATTTAGATTCAACAGATTAATAAAAGCATCAGAAACACTGACACCACTAAAATCAGAGTCTCGGACTTTGCATTGAAAGCTGTTGATTCAGGCTTAGGGACGCATGCACGCAGCTGGTTTTGTGTAGATATGCGGCGGTGTTTCAGCACGTTCATCTACACGACACACCACAAACAAAGCCAGCCGTCTCAGTGCATACATGAGAGTCATAACACGCTGATTTCAGATGAGAACGTCCTGTCAGCGTCGTACAGGAACACTTTCCCTCCTGAATAAAACATCAGGCTCTCTCTGCGTGCGGCGGCGTGTAGCTGTCGACTAAACCAAAGAGGAAGAATCTGCAGGATGTTCTCGGCCGATCAGAGGTTGTCACAAATACACGCTTTCCTTTGATAAAACACTCGTTCACATCGAGAGATTCTCCAGAGATCACGTTATACAAAAGCGCTTCAAAAACTTCACTGCCGTTTCCTTGAAATCACTTTAAAAACTCCTCTAGGAGTCTCTGACTGAATGCTGAAACACCAGCGAGCAGCTCATCTCATTTCAGGGTGTTATTTACAGGTGCGATCACATGTTGGATTTCATTCTTTTATGAGTTTAACACACGTGTTATGTGGAGAAATATTTAAAGACTTGATTTGAATATGAGGCGTTTCCTCGTCTAACTCTAGAAGAGATGTTCGACTGCTTTGGTTTTGCTCAGTAAGATCATGCAGATGTGTGGAAATGGGTTGGTTTATTCATTGTTTATTAATATGCAAGTAATGACTTGTCTAGCAGCTGATTTCAACATTGTCTTCCTAAATGCATAAATTAGCCGTCCACTTGGAAAACTCAGTCTGCCTAAAAAGGTAAATATAAGACTGTTTTGATCATCTTCTGAACTGTTGTTTGATCATTTGATGAATGTTTGACAGAAAAACAAACCAAAAAAACATCACAAAACATCCCATAATTCATCAGATCTATTGATACTGATGTTTGCACTGCAGTTTTCCCCCCAATAATTGATGTTATTGAGAAACTGGAGTTTTTGTTTTGTTTAACAAATGCTCGCAGGACGTGTTTTAGGAAGAAGGAAAATAAAAATAAGCATTGATTAAATCAATACACTTAACATATGTTTTCGACTGCAGAAGAAATGATCAAAATAAACATCCACTCAAATAAAAGTAGTGAATGTTTATACATGAACATATGTTCATTATGATATTAAGAAAATGCAAAGATTGTCATTGTACTATTTTATGCAGAATATTTCCATACAGATAGCTAGATATTGAAGTCTCCTCTACTGATAAAAACTAAATAGCAAAACCCTCAACCCTCGGACAATAATCTATTCCAAGTATTTGTCTAATAATAACACCTCTCGTATGATGCCAATCTCTGACGTTTGTCTGCTTCATTTAAATGATGAGAGAGCGGCGTCTTTAGTGCTTGAAAGGACTGTAAGTCTTCAGTAATGAGCTCAGGCAAATACGGATCACAGCTCATTCCTGGAAGCATCAAGCATCATAAACGCTTGTCAATACAGACACTTAAAACATCCTGGAGTGTTTGAGTAATGCAGTCCCACGTTGATTCGTCACTCTTCCTTCCTTACTGTGTTTGTGAGAGCTCGGTTTTACCACTGTGGAGTAGTTTCTATCCAAATAGCAACTTTTCTGCAAGCATTTCTTACCTTGACTTTTCAATTTCGAAGCTACCGTCGCCACCAGGAACATGCGTGCTGGCACATTCGGCCCATTGAGTACCCTAAGTTGCTCCTTTCATGTCTTATTTTGCTCTGAACGTCAAATAGCACCCACATGCTCATGTTAAATACCCCACATGGATTACAAAGACAATTCCTACGTTCATAATTACTCTACTTGACTCAATCTAAAATAGACTCTTTTTTTAATGTTTGATATCTCTAGTTGAAACTTGTATACATCACCACTTTTAAATGCATTTGTTATTGTGGGATAGCTATCTGTAGTGCATTGAAGCGCATCATTTTTAACTTTAATTTGTCATATTTGGCCCGTAGCACCCCCTTACAGTTGAATTATGAGAAATCAGATTCTTTTCTGTGCTTTTGGTATTGTTTTGTTCACATATTCAGACAGGGTGTATTACTCTTTAAATAATTATTAAACCCCTCTATACCCAATTTAAATGTATTTAACGTAACATTTGTTAAGGTTACTTTATGTTGGCAAAGCGTCTCGCCTTTTTATTGTTACTCTTAACGTGTAGTTTAGAAACCCCAGGCAAAGAACAGTGTCTCGGTCTTTAATCACTTAGTGTGCACCTCTCTTTATCTTTCAGTATAACACGTAACAGGTTTTTGTAAAACATACCTCTTTAAGATTCTCAAAGGTGCACATTCAGTAACACACACACCTTTTGGGCGCTGGATGACACTGATATTTAGTAAACTGCTCCCTTTGTTCGTATGAATGAGGTCAGTTTTCTCTCACTGATGAGTCCACACATCAGATTCATCTTAGCCTGAACTGGTCCCATCTTTAATACCCTCCCCCTCGCTCGCCTCTCACCTCTTCTTCTCTCCTTCTTTCTCGTAATGCAGAAATAAAAAGCCAATGGCAGAGATTAATATTAGGCAGTGCAAAGATACAACTGGCCCCGGGCAGCGATTCCAGAACGCCAGTGAATGAATTCAACCCACCCTCCCTGTCACTCTCTCCTCTCTCTCGTCTCTCTCTCACAATCGGCGTCTTCCACTGGACACTTCAATAGTTTTTGCTGTGTCCACAGTCTGCTCTTACCTCGGTTAAACTTCTTCTGACACCTTCTCTTGTAATGCAAGAGCCTTTTCACACCTTCCCTGAACTTCCCTCAGCCTGTCTGAGTTCTTCATTTTCATACTGGTTCTCACATTCTCTTGTCCGACGCTATATTTCTTCCCATTTTCTAGAGGACCTTTTTTTGGCTCTTTAATAGATAGCTCGTCGTGACCGCAGAACAAAAGCTCTTTTGTTGTCACTGAGAGCGACTCCTTTTGGTCTCTGTTAATATTGTAACGAAGTCCATTAAGTCCAGATTTAAACAGCCCTTAAAACAGGATTTCAGCATTGTTTGTGTGAGCAGATGTGCAGGAGCGAGTCTTATAATCATGTATTAGTAATGATACTGACAACATAATACACTTTTTTTTTAAATAATATTTTCCCAATGGAACTGACTTATACGGCATTTTGTCTTTCAATAAAACACAATTCTGTTGAAAAATACTTAAACCAATTAATTGACAAATTATGCCTGTGGCATTTAATAAAATCAACATCAAAAACGTATATAGTTTTAAATGCTGCATAAGATGTAATATCACAATAAATATTCTAAGTTTCATAGTGCAGTGCAACACTGTGTTTATTTACACGTGAGCAGCTTGTGAGCTTCTTATCTGCATCGTGCTTGTTTAAAAAGTAATTTTTGCATAAAAAATTGTAATACCTATTTTTTTTTTATTGTTTACACTTTTAGGTAATAACTTATTTCTCCCGTCTTAATGTCTTTTTATTATACTATTGTTTACTAGTTTGTTATATATATGTAGTTATTTCTATCATACGGTTTTAGAGTTATTTATATTAAAGATGTCACAACCGTTTTGCTGCCTAAATTGCGCAGCCCTAGGAGAAACTTTTTTTTAAATGGATTTGTATTTATTATTTAGTAACTGAATTATAGTTTTGTTTGTTTGCTTTTATACCGTCTGTGTGCAAGGCAATACCCACATGAGGCTCAAAACCCAAGTATACGAAATATCGACATCACATTTTAAAGAATTGGGGCATTTTGCTTATGTTTGGATTATTCTGTTCTGTTGCCACCTTTTTTAAGTCCACTTAAGTCTCGACTGTCATTAGTTCCACCATCTTCCCGCTGCTCTTAAACTAACTGATTCCCGTTTCTTGTGGGTGTGTTGGTGTGTAGTGGAGTGACGTGAGTGAGTGAGGTGTTTGTGTGTGGTGTGTGTGTGTGAGTTGAGTGAGCTGAGTGAGTGGTGTTGTGTGTGGTGTGAGTGAGTGATGAGTGTGGGTGTGTGTGTGGGTGGTGTGTGAGTGTGAGATGAGTAGTGAGGGGAGTGTGTGTGTGTGTGGTTGTGAGTGTGTGTGTGTGTGTGTGATGATGATGATGGTGTGTGATGATGATGGTGTGTGATGTGTGTGTGTGTGATGATGATGAGTGATGTGTGTGTGTGTGGTGTGTGTGTGTGAGGGGTGTGTGTGTGAGTGTGTTGTTGTGTGTGTGTGTAGTGGTGAGTGATTAACTGTGTGTGTGTGTGTGTGTGTGTTGTAGTGTGAGTGTGAGTGATTGTGTGTGTGTGTGTCTGTGTGCGTTTGCGTGTTTGTGAGTGCGTGAGTAGAGTGAGTGTGTGTGTGGGTGTAATTGATGTGTGGTGTGAGTGGAGTGAGTGGAGTGTGGGTGTGTGTGTTGTGTGAGTTGTGGAGTGCGTGTGGTGTGTTGTTGGTGTTTGTGAGTGTATTGAGAGGAGTGAGTGAATGAAGTGTGTGTTGTGTGTGTGTGGTGTGTGTGTCTGTGTTTGTGTGTCTCTGTGTTTGTGTGTGTGTGTCTCTGTGTGTGAGTGAGTGAGTGAGTGAGTGAGTGTGGGGGTGTGTGTGTGTGTGTGAGTGTGTGTGTGTGTTGTGTGTGTGTGGGTGGTGTGTGTGTGTGTGAGTGTGAGTGAGTGGGAGTGTGTGTGTGGGAGTGAGTGAGTGAGTGTGAGTGTGTGTGTGTGTGGTTGTGTGTGGTGTGTGTGTGTGTGTTGTGTGTGTGTGTGTGTGTTGAGGAGTGTGTGTACTGGGTGTAATGTGTAGTGTGTGATGTGTGTGTAATGATGTGTGTGTGTGTGTGGTGAGATGAGGTGGTGTGTGTGTGTGTGTGGTGTGTGGGTTGTGTGAGAAACATCTGTCCCGCAGAGACACCGAGGCCTAAGGAATTCTGCTTTTTATCCTCCAATCCAAGCGATTCCGCTAACGTTCCTGAGTCTCTAGTCAGTCATCAACTGTTCCAGCTGTTCAAGCTAAATCGTATTTTGTGTGCGTTGTGTGTTGTTTCATGAAGCAGCTATTTCACACTTCTGTCAAAAACCCGTTCTCTCTTGGACTACCACTATACAAGCAGGGGGCCATGTGGAATCTGAACGCGAGAAAATATCAAAATATGGCTCAGGCCTCTTCTCTGCCCATAAATGGGTTCTATGTTCCAGAGAGCAGCTGTTCTTTAACCCGACAAAGACAAGGAGAACGTTTCCGCACCAATTGTTTCTGGCAATGCTTTCATTCTGTTTAGGATCCGTGTCAAGTGTGCAATCATACTTTCCATGCACACAATAATTAACAGTTCCCAATGCATTAAAGTCATTTTACCTTTTTCTTTCTGTGGCATGAAATGCATAAAGTGACGCCCGGCATGTTAGTCACAATTCATCATTCGTCAGTCGGTTTAACACTTTGGCTCCTCATATATCTTTTGCAAGCTCGTTTCCTTCGCTCCTTTCACTGAGAGGTTCTTGCTTGTTCTGTTATGTCAGTTTTAAACTCTTTTATTCAGAGATGATGGAAAATCTGCTTTGTTTTGGTCTGAGCCTTTATAACAGAAAGCGTTGTGTTGATATGCTGTATCCCGGGGTGATGCGAGGGTCCGTATACAGCGTTTTCCTGCCAGTTGAGCGAGAATCATCGTTTCCTCGCTTCAACAGAAACGGCTCAATGATTGCTCCGATCATTGTTACGTCTGGATCGCCAGCTGGAATTTTCTTCAGACTTGGTGTTGACATCAACACAATCTTTGCCCAACACACTGCCCTAGTTGTTAGTCCGTACTTGACTCCAAATACTTCATACATGGACCAAGTTTAGTACACAACAATGTCCATTATGTTACACCTTTTAGCTGGTCAGATGTAATTAGATTACTTTGACTAACTTGTTATCTCTGGCTCGATTTAAATGTATCATCTCATGCCATCACGATATAAAAACCTCAAGAGAAAGAACTATATATCTATTCTTGGAACTGACAACATGAAGTGCATTAAATATTACTTAGTTAATGAAAGGTGACGTGCAGGGGATTTGGAGTTTAAGATAACTAACAATTGACTACTTTAAATCATAAAAAAGTACACTTCGATAATCACCAGTATAAGTTTTTAAAATAACACAACACAAATTAAATACATATTTAAAAGCTCCTATATTTTAGCCAAGTAAATATAATTAGTCTGTCGCATACCCTCAGAGGTTCAGTCCCTGACAAAAAAGGTTAGGATTGCCTGTCAATTAAACAATAATATGTAGTCATGTAATCAATAAAAAGTAACTGTACTCTGATTACGAGTAGTTTAAAAATGTACTATAGTCTAATTACAAGGACTTCTGATTACATAATCCAGGTTACGTATGATCAGTTACTATCCAGCTCTGCACATCCATCGTATAAAACAACCTAAATACTTCTGTTAAACCCAGAACAAGAGATTTTGAAAGATGTAATGTTGTTGCGAGGGTGTGGTTGATAGGGAACTAGGGGAGAGTTTGATTGGACGATTGCTCTTTGACATCAACAACAAAAGATCTGGATCTGCTTTCTTGTAAAAAGTTATTTGCATTTAGTTTGAACATCAGACCCATCAGAAGTGTCTTTGCTCCGTACAGAGCAAGAGAAATAAGAGAACGCAGAGACAGAGACAGACGGAGCAGCTGTCACTTAGAGAAGAAGAGATGGACAGACAATGAGCTGGTCTTCTTCACTTGATTGAGCGCAGACTCTCGTGGAGCTCAGGCCTGTCTGTCTCTCGCCGTGAGCTCAGAGACGCCGACGGAGAGAAACGCACGGCTGGGGCAAATGTAAATGAACGAATGAAACATCTGCTCATACATTCATATTCAGAGTCAGTCAGAAGCTCATAATCCACAGATCAGATGTAGAAATGCTGGTTTGTGTTCAGACGCTCAGGACAGAGAGAATGGAGGAATGAAACTCTCTCTCTCTCTGAATGTCTTTCACGGGGTTAATGAGCAAATCTGTCGCTGTCAGACACTCATTCGTTCTTTTCTCTGCTCAGCCACGCCCTAATGGACCGAGCTGTCAATCATCTTTCCTTCCCTCATTATCCTCTTCTCTCTCAGAAACCTTCTCTCCGTTTCACTATCTATCTGTCTGTCCGTCCGTCCATCCATCCATCACCTGTCTGTTTATCTATCTATCTATCTATCTATCTATCTATCTATCTGTCTGTCTGTCTGTCTTTCTTTCTGTCTGTCTGTCTGTCTGTCTGTCTATCTATCTATCTATCTATCTATCTATCTATCTATCTATCTATCTATCTATCTATCTATCTATCTGTCTGTCTGTCTGTCTGTCTGTCTGTCTGTCTGTCTGTCTGTTATCTGTCTGTCTGCTATCGAGAATATTTTCTTTAATATTAGATATAAATTATGAAAAAAAGTGATTGTGAGTTGGCCAAAGTCACTTTAAACTATGATTGTTCTCAAATATTATTTTTAAAGAATGCATATGTACCAGTCCAGTATCTTTTGTAAATGTATGCAGTCTTTGTTTTTTATATACTATCCATTATTATGATAAATAATATGCGGTTATGGCTCTAGTAAAGTAAGTCCCGCCTTTAAAACAAGAGAACAATCATAAATAATAAAGTTGCTGCCTGGATAATGTCAGATTGAATGAATAAAATGATGGGCGAGTAGTTCTCTTCCTAATTTTCTGTTGTTCAGAAATGCTTGTATTGAGAAATGCTTTATAGTGATTTTTAATGTGTTTTCAGCATGCAACATGGTAAAAAAAAAAAAAAGTATGCAAAACTAGATCTACCAAAAGGAACACATATGCCAGCGACAGGTCATTTTATCAATGATCTACGGTAACACCGTTCATTGTGAATCTCATTGATCCAGAATAACTGCACATCACATATGTCTGATTCAGCGTGGACAGAAACACTCGAGAGTCAGGGTGAGAGCGGGTGAAAGTCATGGTGTTTCTCAGAATTGAGCCACGCTGATGTGCATTTCAGCTGATTCCTCATGGATGGTGTTCTGAGCGTAATAATACAACTGATAAATGAACTGGAGTCTCGGCAGAGATTCACAACCATCATATTCTTATCATCTCTAATGGTGCATGAATTTCATTAAAGTGATGCAGCGCACCTACATGTGCTGGATCATACAGTGACTTTGGGAATGTGAGACTGAAAGAGAGCGTTGTGTGCTTCTATGATAAAGTTAAACAGCTCAACATCTGTATCCACATGAATCATTAGTTGTCTGGTGGTTATTGATGTTGTTTGATTGATTTGGTTGCACATTGACATTGAGATGGAGTCAAATGTTGATTTAATGGATGAAATGAGCAGTAAGCCTCTAGAACAAATACTGAGATTGAAACACTATCCTCCGGTTTCATAGACAAGAGTGATTCGGTTAAATTAACAAAATAAAAAAGATAATTAAAATAAATAAAATACATTTAAAAAACAAGAAAAAAAATAAAAAAAATTAATTAAAAAAAAATTAAAAAAAAAATAAAAAAAAAAAATTTTTAAAAAAAAAAAAAAAAAAAAAAAAAAAAAAAAATAAGAAAAAAAAATAAAAAATAAAAATTAAAAAAAAAAAAATAAAAAAAAAAAAAAAAATAAGCAAAAAAAAAATAAAAAAAAATAAAAAACAAAAAAAAAATAAAAAATAAAAAAATAAATAAAAAAAAAAATTAAAAGAAAAAAAAGTAAAAAAAAAAAAAAATCACAAAATAAAATAAACAAAAAAAAAGCCTATCCCAGACTAAAATGCATGTCTGGGCTGTTTTAACTGAAAGAAACTTGCACTGACTGAGCTTAAAATATGTCAGATTCATTGTTTTGTCTCAAGATGCACACAAGTAATGTTTTTTTCTAAGGCATGTTTATAAAAATTACTTAAATGTCCTATTTGAACTATGGCCTAATCTTGACTTAACCAAAGCCCTGTCTGTGAAACCGAGCCTATACACAGTATATAAACTTCCTTAATACCCTTGCAGAAATAAGTGTGCTTAATTGTATTGAATGTGCACTTGTAGTGCACTTCAAATCTTAAAAGTTGCAGTTAATAGATATAATGAAATAAAAGCCAACTTAAGTTACTTAAAGAGAGATACCTCTGACTGTTTGTTCTTAAGAAGACGCTTAAATACAGTTAAAAAATTGACTTCATATAATTTGTTTTTTTTTCCCCTATTTATTTTATAAAGCGTTACTCTTAAGAGCACTTTAAATAATTATGTGGTGTTTTGAAGAAGTGCACTTATTTTGACATGTTTACTAACATACTAAAGCACATGTAAAGACTTTCACTGCAGTGTGTTATTCAATATTACATTTAAAGGTAATATATTTACGTGTACTAATTTGCAACTTCATTTTTAATATATTGAAATTTTAAACATTTTAATATATATTCATACTTAATATATTTACATTTAAATACATGACACACAACTTTCATAAATGCTTGTCTGTACATTCAGCAGAACTTTAACCATATTTCAAAGACAATAGAAGTAATTATGAAATTGCATATACACGTAAATATGTACTTAAGTCCCACTTAAGTGAGTCAAAAAGCACTCTAAAGCTCAGCTTTAATTGTATTTAACATGAATTTAAACTATAATACACTTTCATGTAATAACAGTTAACATGCAGTAAAGTGTCTGAAAACATTTAATTCAGTTTATACTTAAAGTATATTATATCTGTATTAAGTACTCTTCTTAAAAGTATGCTAAACTGCACAATTGTTTCACAAGGGTACCTTGAATTTTAAATACAATTCACACTTATATTCACACTTTCTGCATAACTTGACAAAACTGATTCGCTATAAAAATATTCTGTTCCCAAGTGATATTTCCCTTGAATTTTTCCCTCATAAAGCGACGGTGTGTTAGTGACAGCCTCTCGGTGAACTCTCGATTACGAAACATCTGGAAACTACAAACTCACAGCAAAAACAGAAAACCCACTGCAATAACTCCTCCAAGGGAAAGAACAGATGTGCTGCCGCGTCCTGACAGCAGAAAGGTGAGCGTAGCAGAGGTCTGACGCTGTGTTTCTGTGGGAACGCGAGCCGAGAGCCTATGAGCTCATGTTTTCTCTGCCTGCTCCAGTGAGCGCGCTCAGGGTTCGAGGAGGCCGCGGCGCGTCTGTCACGCCTCAGCCTGATTGACTCAGACGGGCTCTTTTAAAACACTTTGACTGCACTGTTGAGGAATGAACTTTACTCGGGGGTTCAAGAAAGTCTAAACTGAAGTTCTGCCACCAAAAACGAGCTCACGTCTCATGAATGAGAGCCAACGTCGAGAGAAAGAGAGAGAAAAGCGCTGGCTCCACGATCCAAAACTGTCCTTGCCAAATTACAACAAAATCAAGTTAGAGAAATACTTCATTTTGGGCCAAACTGGAAGATCGCTGAACGTTTAAAGTACAATTTATTGTGTTTTATTCTTGCACTGGTGGGAGTTTTGTGGGAAACCAGAGAATTATCTGGACGTGTTTGGAAACTCAACGAGTAATGAGCTTTTCTTAGTATTTTTATGTTTTTATTTATTTTTTAATTTGAATATCTAAACATCTTAACACATTTATAGTGACTTTTGGGAATGCGATACGGCGTGTTTGTAGGAGAAAGAGAGCGTTTTATGTTTTTTATGATAAAGTTAAACATTCTTCACACATTTGAATATTTGAGAGGTTCAGCTTTTATCGGACTGGAATACTTATGATCTGAACACATTAGATGACCTACATAGTAAATTGTATGGTTTTCTTAATATTGTTTATGTTGTTTTTATGTTCCATGTTGTTTAATAAACATCTTAACCTCCTAAGACCTGAGTCTTCATATGAGGACATTAGGGTTACATACATTATGTGTTGTTAGGGTTAGGGTAAAAAAAAACAAGACACATTTAGAAGCAGAATTGTACAACACATGTGGATTAAGTTTATTTACTGGACGACGTTTTTCACTGAACTCATCAGAGTGTTTATCCACAAAACACACTTCATTAGAATTTAGCCAAATACATTAGCTTAGCTTTGGTCAGGTGTGCATATGACGCCTCAAAATGCTGTGTAGGTAGGAAGCTCACTAGGTTTTGGAACGACTTCCCTCATTTCAGACAAATGAAAACTTTCTAATGGATCCAGAGCGAAGCCAGTGATTTGATGCATGTTCCTCGTTAGGGAACGCAGTGATTAATGATCTGGCCTATGAAACACAAGTACCCAATAGAGGAAACGGGCTTTTATTTATATTGTGAGCGTATTCAGGTGGGAATAACATTCCACATCTGTACGGAGAAACCGAACACCGGCGTTTGGGGAAGCAGCTGCTCGTAATGCCCTGTTTCTGATGTAGAAGTCATTCGATCATTTGCGACGGAGCTCCATGCTTCATACTCAACGCGTTTGCTTATAAAGCTGTCTGAAGGGATGCTGACATCATCAAGAGAAACGGCCAATGACGTCATAAACGCACATTCCTGACAGCTTCATTCATCTGTGCGACTCCAAAGCCGGATCTCATCGGATCGCTCCAGACCGCAGAGAGGTCAAACAAACCATCAGACGCCGGAGCGGTGATTATGTGCTGTGTAACCGGCTCGAGACGGACATTTAACGTAAACATGAGCGTCACAGCTGTGGGAACGCTGCTGGAGTCGAGGCGTTTTAGCTTTACATGTTCTGAAACAGAACTAATTAGTCATTATTAATTCATTCAGTGTGTGCTGTTTTGGCAGGAATAGTTGGACAAACATTTATATTTACAGACCGAAGATTCATCATTTAAATGACATTTTAAGTTGCTTTTATACTCACTAATGCAACCTGCAATTATCATAACTGTTACACTACTATGCAAAAGCAAAAATACAAAGCTACATATGGTAAAACTGCACACAGCAGAGTAAAACAAGAACAGTTGACATTATTGCAATCTTTTTTTTACGTTTAAAGGGGTCATATGATGCGATTTCTAGTTTTCCTTTTCTTTAGTGTGTTATGTAGCTAGTTGTGCATGTATAAGATCTGCAGCGTTACAAAACTCAAAGTCTCCCACAAAAGGATTTGTTCTTCAAAAGCGGCTGATCCAACGTCTCGTTCTAACACGCCCCCACATGTCTACGTCACGATGTGGAAATATTTGCGTAATGCCGCACAAATGTGCACGCAAAGAAAGAAGGCGTGGTTTCAGGAACGCAGCTAGTGTTGATGCAGCGAGGTCAGGGAGACGCTGTGCTTCTGTGCCAAAGCAAAAGCACTTTATTTGGCCTTCCGGAAGTAGATGCAATGAGGAATCATTGGTTAAGATTTATTTACAACAGAACAGCACAACCAGATGTTCGAATTTGTGCAACACATTTAATGGACGACAGTTGGTGAACCAGGAGAGTCGGGCCTACAAGGCTGGCTGTGCAAGGCTATTTCTAAAAAAAGGTCATTGGAACTTTGGTCTATGACCATCTGGCGCGTCTGAATCAGCTACTTTTTTGTTATTATTTAGAGTATTTGCTATTGACTGTTCAAATGCGGAGTTTTGCGCCGTGTAGAGTAACGCGTGGTGTGTGTGTGTGTGTGTGTGAGAGAGAGAGACAGGGTCACATCAGAGTGGAGTCAGCTGTCTTAACCGTGGTTTGTGTACTGCAAACACATACCAGCTTTTCATCACTGTGTCTGTCATGCGACTCTGTTTCCCTTTCGGGCTTGAACTGATGATAAAACTAATGACATTATTTACTGTTTTTACATTTATTTTGAAAGATGAAGCTCGTGATTATGGTAAGGGGCGTTACATTTCCGACGAGTGCTTGCGGTGTTCGGCCAATCACAATGCACTGGGTCAGCTGGCTAATCAGAGCAGACTGCGCTTGTCGGAGGAGGGGGCTTTGTTGAAAATGATGTGTTTTAGAGAGGCGGGGCATAGAGGACCTACCATAATGTACAGTATTTAAAAAATAATATGTTTTTGAACATTAAAGCATGCTAACATATTCTGTTACACCAAATACACAGAATAATGATCTTTAAAATAGCATCATATGACCCCTTTACAAAAATATCTAATGCATTGTTAATGAATTTACACTTTAGAAATGTAATATTTTATTTATTTGCTTAATTATTTATTATGTGTAATGCTGTTGTCAACGTTATTGGCTTATATCAGGACATATTTATTAAACACATTATCAGCGCTAATCCTTCACAAATGCATTGTAGTAAATGCTAAAAAAAGTCAGACTACTAGTCAGACGTATTTGCTTGCAAAACTAAATATTTTATATACTATTCAGTATATGAAATGAAGTTGTTCCGGGTTCTGTTTTTACTTCTTATGATAATATATTTAATGTATGGAAATGTAATATATGTTGATGTTTATGCACTGAGAGCCATTATAACTAAACTGCATCTGCCCTGTGTATCTGGATCAAACTCGGAGTTTCAATCTTATGGTCTTGAATGCTCATAAAACCAGTTGTGTTTTGGTCTGGATCCCAGTACTGGTCTGTGGGCTCTCAGGTGGTTTTATGCAGATGATCCATCATGTTTAGGGCTTCCGTGATTGTTGAAGCTCTTTGAGATGCGGTGTGGGTTATATGTTGTTGTTGTTGTGAACTCAGAGGAGAAACGGAGCTCTGGATCCATCAGGACATTCATCATGCTTTCCTCCTCCGACCAACCTTTCCTGACAAACCGCCTGACACAGAGAGAGTCACCTCTACAGTTGGACAGGTGTGGGAAACCACTAAATTCATGGAAACCCATGCAGTGAAGTCTGACGGCGTTCACATCTGGAATCATTCTTACAAAAAATTCCAAAAGTCTGGAACAATTACGATTTACAAACATTTGTGTATCGCAGATTAGTGTGTTTATTTTCAATGTGGGCACACTAATGCATTTTAAAAGTGCATTTGCCCTGTTCCTCACACAAAATGGTCAATTTCTGTTCAAAATGTCATTATATGTGTATGTGATTCTGTTTCAGTCTTCCAAAAGGACTTATGAATCAATGTTGCATTATTAGCATGAATCTAAAGAATCAAAAGCAGGTTTTTTTTACCAGAAACATTCACATGTTGACAGTCATCACAAATGATTTCTGTTACTGTAAAGGCTGCAGAAGTGAACGCCGCTGACACAGTGGTCCTGAATCGATGTCAGGGACTCACGCAGGGATCTGAAGTGTTTGAGATTGTGTCCAGTCGCCTGTCTGCACGCTCGCCCTCTAATTGCTCTCCAGTGTCTCCAGCACTCGGGGTCTCCGGCCCTCAGACGCTCACAGCCATTACGCCCCTCAGATGCTTTTAGCGCTTGACAACTGACATTAATTACAGCACTTAGTGCAGTTTTTAATTACACTCAATTATGGCTCTGGCGTAATAACTGATAGGTAGATTGATATTCTGATAGATTGGCGCGAACATCCTTTTGTGCACGTTCCAAAATTAACACAGTAATTATTGTGCTTCTGTAGATGAAGAAATGGAAAAGTGGTTGGGAGCAGGGAAGGAAGGGAACCAGGCCGTCAGATCCGGTCTGATCTGAAATCCAGGTTTCCTGCTGCGATCGAACTCCAGATGCAAGCGTTTTATTACCACAAGCCCTTCAACCAGATCATACAAAGAAGCATATGAATGGAGCGGCTATTAACAGTAAGTGCAAACAACCTGCCTTGTTGTAGAAGGCTGTTTACATCACAATTCTCTTTTTCTCTAGCAATTGCGAAAAATTGAGAATTGGGTGATACAAACTCACAATTGTGAGATTGCGGAAATGTGAGAGAACTGTTTTTTTTCCCCCTCAGAATTGGATTCAAACGTTTCACGCAATTCTGTATTTTAAACAATTCGTAAGAAAATAAGGCAGAGATCGTCAGATATAAAAAAAAGTATAAACTTGAAATTGCAAGAAGACAGCCTTCTGGGTTTACATCTCGTAATTCTGTTTTTTTTTCTTCTCAAAATTGCATTAAAAAAGCATGAATTGTGATTTTATACTTAATGTGTGTGTGTGTGTGTGTGTGTGTGTGTGTGTGTGTGTGTGTGTGTGGCGGGGGTGTCTGTGGAGTATGTGAGTGCGTGGTGTGTGTGTGTGTTGTGTGAGGAGTGTTGAGGTGGGCGGGTGATGTGGTGGTGGGTGTGAGGTGGTGTGTCTGTGCGTTGTGTGAGGTGAGGTGGTGTGTGTGTGGCGTCGTGCGTTGTGTGAGTGCGTGGGTGTGTGTGTGCGTTTTGGTGTGTGTGGTGCTGTGTGTGTCGGTGTGAGTGCGATGGGTGTGTGCAGGGGTGGGGGCTGTCGCGTGTGGAGTGAGTGGGTGTGTCGTGCATTGTGAGTTGGTGGGTGGGTGTGGGCGGTGTGTGATTGAGTGATTGTGTTTGTGTGAGAGAGAGTGTGTGTGTGTGGTGTGGTGTGTGTGGTGTGGTGTGAGTGTGTGTGTGTGTGTGTGTGTGCGTGTGCGTGCGTGCATGCGTGTGTGTGAGTGTGTGTGTGTGAGGGGAACGATGTGGTGTGGTGGTGGTGCGCATTGTGTGTGTGTGTGTGCGTGTGTGTGTGCGTGTGTGTGTGTGTGAGAGTGTGTGTGTGTGTGTGAGAGTGTGTGCGTGTGTGTGTGTGTGTGTGTGTGTGGTGGCGTGTGTTGTGGGCGTGGTGCGGGTGTGGGTGGTGTGCATGGTGTGTGGCTGTGCGTGACTCTGTGGTGAAGGCGGTGTTGTGTGGCGAGGAAGCTTGAATAAAAAAAATAAAAGTGTGATTGTCTAATATATAGATTGGAAAGGTGTTTATTTTAAATAAAAATGAAGGAAATATTCTGGAAATAAAGTGCATCACAGGTATTTAATAGTAGGAAAGAAGTGTTAATCTGGAACATTTATGGATGCCTTTATTGTCCCAATAAAGTGATATCCATTTAATGATTTTAATAAATAGACACTCAATGCGATTTACACTCAATGTGTTGTTAGAACAGCATACTGTTTATACTAAAATCTGAGGTGCAGATCCGTATCTGCCATCACTAGCACTAAAACAGCTATGTTCACCGTCATTTACAATTATATAAAAATGTAAATAGCATCTATATCTAAGAAATGCATCTATAACTAAGAAAACTAAAGTGAAAACTGAGTGACAGTTGTTTCTATATTTGGCCTTAAGTACACTTAAGGGGCATTTTCATTAATAATATCTGTTTTATAGTACAGTATTTTTTAAATGATTACATTTCAGATTTGAATTACACTGCTAGTGCACGCTCAATACAGTTAAACACACTTCTGGATCACAATGATGTTTACCACCATTTCTGGTATTACCTTGGTGTTTTGGACATTACCATGGTATTCTTTGGAGTACCATGAAAATACCATTTTTATATATCCAGATTTCTCACTTTATGGTTAAAAACAGCTTTAATAAAACACGGAAACATTACATGCCGGTGGCGTTCAGAGGTTCAGTATTTGGCTCTGTTGTTTCATGCTAGCGCTGGATTGTTGTTTATGGATGTTGGTTTTGTGGTTTTAGGAGATGAATGTATTTTAAGCAGGTTCTCTTGAAATGATCTCACTCTGAGCTGAGTTTATGTTGTGGACACGTTTGTTTGCAAAGGAAACACAGCATGTCAAATAATGGTGAGAAATTGGATGCAATTTAGACATAATTCGGGAGAACATGACTTCATATTTTCCCCGTGTGGAAACTCTGGCTGAGAGCGATCAGTCCGTCATGTTCGCGTGTGTTTCTGTCATTGCTCTCAGTGTTATTCCAGAGCACAGCTTATGAGGTTTGGGACGCCAGAGTGGGATATTTCACAGACAATCGACTTTCTTCTCTGCTGCTTCCCTGCTTTAGAGTCCACAAATGCACACATCTGTATTAAAACCTAATTAAGTGACATCATTTCACTAGAAGATCCAGTCCTGACATTACAGAATGTTTCCCTGTGCAACAGAAGCGCACTTCAGCACACTTTAAGAGTACTTATTATGCAAATAATACAATACTTTAAAAGAATGCACTTAAGTCAAGAACTGAATAAAATGTTTTTAGGCACTCAATTGCAATTGAATGAAAGTTTATAATAGTTTCAATTTATATTACACGCAATTAAAGATGTGTCTTTGACCCACTTAAGTAGGACTTAAGTGAACTTTAATGTAATTCATAATACTTCTTTGTCTTGACTAGGGTTAGTCATGAAGATGGTATATGATCGACTAAAATATACTTTAATGTCATTTCTATCGAAACTTGTATGTGATGTATTTAAATGTATTTGCAATTACATATCTTGTAACTACTACATTTAAAAATATTAACTGTAATAAAAAATAAACAAATAGAGTTATATTAAAGATTGCATTTTAAAGTACATTTTAAATCATTATGTTTTATAATCTGATGGCGGGGTTTAAAGAAGACACGTATTTGAATGTTGACAAATAATAAAGTAAGTAAAGTACTGACAAGGACTTATCCTTAAACTGTTGTGTGTATCATGCATTGCCATTAATTTAACAGATTTCAATGGCATAGAAAAGAAGGACCTGCAATTGCCATTAGAGCAGAATACGAACTAACATAGGAGCTGATAAAAATCCTAATTAAGTGAAATTTGAGACGGCACTTAGATTGCGCTTGTGCATTGAACTAGTATAAAGATGTATACAGTCCTACGTAAACTAGGTCAAAAGCACTCTGAGTTCAGCATTTATTGCATTTTAATATCTGAATTTGTAAATCTAAATGTTAAATCTGTCTATTCTCTATCTATCTATCTATCTTCGATTCTCTAGTCGATCTATCGAATCTATGATAATATCTATCGTAGCACTATCTTATCTATCTACTACGAACAGCATACAAGCCAAGTCCTAAACTTACTTCTAAAGTACTTCTCACTATAGATGTTTCACAACAGCCACAAGTAGTATCAAATTCAATCCTGCGAAACCAGGCTCGACAAGGTCTAATATTGCATTTACAGCTCCAAGTAGTCAGCATTAATCAGTTCAGTGCAGAACTGTGTAAATCCATTCTTGTGCCGACTACAGTGTTTAGTGCGTTGCATGTGCATTGTAGTGGAGTGCTCCTGTACTCTGTTCTTCACTGCACTCTGAACACGCAAAAGACACACGAGAGTAGCATTTTCAATTTTTCACATCTGTGTGTAGTTTGGCGTGTATGCGGCTAAATATTTTATGTTTGTGTGTAGAGTTACTATGCAAAAACACAATTTTTAGAAGAGTTTCAAAGTTTTCAAAGAAGTGTTTGCTTTTGCAAGACGTGTGTGATGTGTTGTAGGTTGTGTGTTTTTTGTGTGTAGAGTTTTGAGAAATGGAGCCATAGTTCCAAAAACTGTGCATAAGCATTTTGAAAAAACTGTTATAACAATTAACGTGCAATTAAGTGTCTGAAAACATTTCACTAAGTTCACACAAGTATATCCTTTTAAATTCTATTATTTCCGTAATAAGCGCTCTTTTTTAAAGTATGCTTAAGTGAACTTTGTTTTTCATCTATCAACACAACTCCCCAATCTGAAAGTGCAGTTAGATGTCGAGTTATTGATTTGAGTGATTTCCAATTATTAGTCCAACCTGCAGATGAAGCGTTGCGTGGCTGTAAGTGATGCAGGATAACAGGACAGACACGCACGTCTCTGATCGTCACTAATGTGCTGCATCATATTTCACAGAATCATATTCTGCAGGTAACATGATGTGGTCGGATCAACAGAGAAGCAGCGTCTTAGACATAAGCATCTGCTGCAGACAGTAGCTATAGCAGAATATGATACGCTCAAGGTCAGCGCGTGAAATCAAAGCCTTTAGCTTTAACTCTGTCTGACTGCCACGGCTTCCAGGAAAACGCAGCGTTTGAGCGACAGGTTTGTTAGCAGATTATGAGACGAGATTTAAGCTCTCTGAAGCCTGTCGATGCGTGTGAATTTTTATGGCTCTGCTATAAGCGCTGTTGCTTCATAATGCTGATGTTTTCCAGCTCCTGTTCCTCATTCATATAGTCACCAAACACCTGCAAAATCTCTTAACATGTTCTTGCATTAATTATTATTATTACTATTTTAAAATCATGTGAAAACTTCATTATATTTAGCATGGATTTTATTAGATGTGTCCACTACACTGTCATAGCACTGAAAAACACAGAGCTGCACCGAACACTGGATGTCAGAGAATTGGCTTTTTGATTGAATTTTGATTGACCTGATATGATTTCCACACATTTTCTGTGAATCTGAGCTCTCAGCGTCTGCCACAAGACAAAACCACATTTAAACCAGTTCTCAATGCTTTTTAGGACAGCGCCCCCATCCACTATCCTACATCCACGCCTATTATGTCATAATAATAATAATAATGGGTATTATTATTAATCATTAATGTTAATTATTATTGCAGTAATTGACTAATGACTCTGGAGTTCCAGAAAAAAAGTTATAATTGTACCTATTTAACACTTAAAGGGTAGTTCATCCAAAAATGAAAATTAGGGCGGGTTTAATCCCTAAGATGGCTATCTAGGTGTATATGACTTTCTTCTTTCAGAAGAATCCAGTCGGAGTTATATTAAAAATTGTCTTTGATCTTTCAAGCTGTTTCATGGCGCTCAGCGGGTGTTGCATTGCTTCAGTCCCCCCCTCCCCCCCCACAGAAGTAAAATAAAAAGCGCCCATCCATAAAAAAAAGAGTCTCCCCCGTAATAGTCACTTATCGTCTCTGTGTAAACTACAAAAATGTGACTTTGTGGAAACACTGACATCATGCAAATGTGTATTACGTGTTCAGTCTATAGGTATGTGTGCAGGCATGTAGTGTCTCTGTACAAACTGACATCGCCACCTACTGGCCTGGCATGAACACTACAGCGACATTTTCTCAGACCCGTGCGAACAGGGATCGTTTTGACCTTTCTGCGTATCTCATGCATACTGAAGGAAACTAGAGTTCAGTGGGTCAGTTTTCATTGTGTTATTGTGAAAGCATAATATCACACACAGGGCTAGTTTTTGTCGTTTGCTCACGTCGGCTCTGATAATTACATGTAATTGGCTGGTTGGTGTGAACGAATGTTATTTTCATGTCGTGTCAGGAATGACAGCTTGTCAGACGCGTACATCACATTACATAATCCATTACAACATGCTCAGTTCTTCACATTTACCCCAAACTAACAAAACAAATATATTATGCAATGTCCGATGCATGAGATTTTACCATTATGAAATGAAGAAAAAGGTAAAGATACCTCAATTTCTCATCTTTCCTCTGATGTGTTTCATGCTTGAGGCTGCTGGCAGAATCAAACCCAACTTTTTCATCACACAAGACAAAACACAGAGATATTCAGTAAACACAGATGACAGATTGGCTATTTTTTTAGTTCTCTAAAATGATTTTTTGTTTCAAAGTCGTTTTGATGGTTTGACTCGGGATTGGAGTCGCGCCTAAAAAGCTCCATGAAGAATTTGACTGAAACCATCGACATTCACGAACACGAGCTTCAGTACGGCAGAGCAAAGCTTTCTGGGACGATTCTTTAACGTTATATGGCTGATGAAATACTATCAAGCACATTGTGATTTAAAGTTTTATTATTATTCTTATTGTGAAAACTTGAATATATGCGAATTAAGTAATTATCTAAGATAAAATGAACATACCAGGAAAAGAAGTTCATTTTAATCACATCAAATGTCTACTAAATTGATAAACCATCACGAAATGTATGATTTTTCTCACATATTACAGCATCGCTTGAACAGCATTCATTCAATCCTGTTTTCTATTCTAAGAAAAATAAAGCATTATTTGCATTGTAAGTATTATTGCATAAAAACATTTACTTATGAACATAAGTTCTAATATCAATAATCACTCAAATGAACTCCCATATATAAGTGTATTATATTAATATGACATACATACCTATGAAATATGAATTATATAACATTGATGCATGTATCATTGAATGTAACTGGATGTAATTATTACTATTACATATTATATATACACTAGTCAACATTTGAAGTGGATCAAAAAAGTTAATCAAAGTTGTCCTAAGACAAGAACACATTTTGTTTTAGGTTTTAGAACAACTTTGGTGAAAGGTTTTGATCCACTTCAAATGTTGACTAGTGTAGAATATAATTTAAATACATGCATACAAGTCATAATTGATATATATAATGGTATTATATATTTACTATTAATAATTGTGTGTACTTTTGAAGTTTAATGTTTATTGTTTGAAAATACCAAAAACACGTGAGCTTGAGAACTTTTGGACTCCTCATATTAAAATGAAGGTACAATGCCGCACATACAGCGTAATATTTAGTTTGATGTCCTGAGGTTGATGTATTTTCTGAAGGTTAAGCAGTTCCGTTCACTGACCAGCTGCTGAGTAAGAACGAGTTTGTGGAAAGTGTCATTTCTCTTTGGCAAAACAAAAGAGCAGAACGTCAGTCTCACATCTCGTTTTGTACGTTATGTTGTGCTGACTTAAAAACGAGCATCGGCGTCGTCTTGGGGGAAGCGTCACAGCGCAGGAGCCCATTACATCCATGATAATAAAGCAAGCAAATGACGAAGAGCGTAAACGAGAGAAACCCTGAGAACAGACGGGCTGAAAATGAGCCCTGCTCATCCTGTTAACAAACATGAATAACACAATGGAGGTATAATGGTTTCAATTTCAGGCGTGTGTGGAGACGAGCGACCTCCCGCCGGCAGAAGACAATCATCTCATCGGGAGGTTTGTGGCAGTGTCGCCGCGGGCCGTTACCACAGAGTGCACCAGTCCTTAATAAAACTGACTTCATACAACAAAGTTCCACATTACAGGAGTATAATCATCTGTTCAGGCAAACGCCGTCCATTAAACGCCATGACAGCTTGACGGATTTTCAATTTGATGTATTTCAAGACTCCGGAGAGTGAAAATGCAGCGAGCCGCATCTCTAACCAACCGTTTGAGGGAATTTTCTCTCGAGATGTTCGAGGTTACAAAACCAGAAGGGTCAATCATTCATACAAGTTTGTTTTTGGAAAATTGTTTGCTGTCCCCTGGGAATCAAACTCATGAGTGAATGGGTGCCGTCAGAATGAGAGTCCAAACAGCTGATAAAAACATCACAATAATCCACAGCACTCCAGTCCATCAGTCACACTGGGAGAAGACAAAAGCTGAAACACATCCAGCATTAAGACGGTTTTAACTAAAATATGATACTAAAACACAATTCATAACAACGCTTCCTCCAGTGAAAAAGTGTTCTGGTCTGAATCAGGAGAGAAATCTGCACAGATCAAGTGTAACAGTCAGCATCATCATAAGCCTAAAGAAGTGTAACTTAGTATATCTTTAAGTCACAACTAGACTAAGTGGTAACTTAGGCACAACTGGTGCAGCTGGCCCTGTCCTAGCTGGTTTTGCTGGTCTAGCTGGTCTACTGGCCTTGGTCTAGCTGGTTTTGCTGGTCTAGCTGGTGTTTATCTGGTCTAGCTGGTGTTTAGCTGGTGTTTATCTGGTCTAGCTGGTGTTTAGCTGGTGTTTATCTGGTCTAGCTGGTCTTTAGCTGGTGTTTATCTGGTCTAGCTGGTGTTTATCTGGTCTAACTGGTCTTTAGCTGGTGTTTATCTGGTCTAGCTGGTGTTTCGCTGGTGTTATCCGTCTACTGGGGTTATCTGAGTCTAAATGGTCGAGATGGGGTTTATCTGGTCTAGTTGAGGTTTGGCTGAGTCTACTGGTCGAGCTGATGTTTCGCGGGTTTAGCGGTTAGATATGTTTTGTGAGTTGACCTGGTCTAGCTGAGTTCGCTAGGGTGTTATCTGGTATAATGGAATTTAGCAAGTCTAGCTGGTGTTTATCTGGTCTAGTTGATGTTTCGCTGGTGTTTACCTGGTCTATCTGGTGTTTCGCTGGTGTTTATCTGGTCTAGATGGTCGTTAGCTGGTGTTTAGCTGGTCTAGTTGGTGTTTAGCTGGTGTTTATGCTGGTCTAGCTGGTTTTGCTGGTCTACCTGGTGTTTAGCTGGTTTTGGTGGTCTAGCTGGTCTTTAGCTGGTGTTTATCTTGTCTAGCTGGTGTTTAGCTGGTCTAGCTGGTCTACTGGCCTTAGTCTAGCTGGTTTTGCTGGTCTAGCTGGTGTTTATCTGGTCTAGATGGTCTTTAGCTGGTGTTTAGCTGGTCTAGCTGGTGTTTATCTGGTCTACCTGGTCTTTAGCTGGTGTTTATCTGGTCTAGCTGGTCTTTAACTGCTGTTTATCTGGTCTAGCTGGTGTTTAGCTGGGCTAGCTGATGTTTCGCTGGTGTTTATCTGGTCTAGCTGATGTTTCGCTGGTGTTTATCTGGTCTAGCTGATGTTTAGCTGGTGTTTATCTGGTCTAGCTGGTGTTTATCTGGTCTACCTGGTCTTTAGCTGGTGTTTATCTGGTCTAGCTGGTGTTTCTCTGGTGTTTATCTGGTCTTTAGCTGGTGTTTATCTGGTCTAGTTGATGTTTTGCTGATGTTTACCTGGTCTAGCTGATGTTTCGCTGTTGTTTATCTGGTCTAGATGGAATTGAGCTGGTGTTTAGCTGGTCTAGCTGGTGTTTATCTGGTCTAGTTGGTGTTTCACTGGTGTTTACCTGGTCTATCTGGTGTTTCACTGGTGTTTATCTATTCTAGTTGGTGTTTCGCTGGTGTTTATCTGGTCTACCTGGTGTTTAGCTGGTGTTTATCTGGTCTAGCTGGTCTTTAACTGCTGTTTATCTGGTGTAGCTGGTGTTTAGCTGGGCTAGCTGGTCTTTAGCTGGTGTGTATCTGGTCTAGCTGATGTTTCGCTGGTGTTCATCTGGTCTAGTTGTGGTGTTTATCTGGTCTAGCTGGTGATTCGCTGGTGTTTATCTGGTCTACCTGGTCTTTAGCTGGTGTTTAGCTGGTCTAGCTGGTCTACTGGCTCACTTAAATGTGATTTTTCTCACTGTACATCATGAGGATGAGTAGTTCAGAACAGCTCCACTAACACCAGCTGTAGAAATATCAGTGTAGAAATATACATCCTGCCCTCGCGTACCAGAATGCATCAGCGCTCACTCAGATGCCTCATTAATATCAGGAAGGGCCGGCGTGGCAGAGATTACGGCATCTCTCCAGCTGCACAGAGAAATGCGTTCGGCTGTTTAACAATGGAGGAGCTGTGGATTCGCAGAGCCGTGCGGCGGAGTGTGTCCCGATACACAATGAAGCGCCAGCAGCTTCTCCTGCTCCGGATGAGCTTCTCTCATCTGTTCCAAAGAGCAGAAGCCACTCTCGTCCTCATCTTTCTGTAGGAATAAACACTAGAATGTGTTAACCGTTAATGTGCTGAGGGGGAATTGCACCCATCGATTTGCACATGGTTTTAGTGCACGATTACGCAAATCAGACATGCAAACGTGACCGAAAACGAAGGAAGGTGAGGGTCGGTTTTATGTAGAATGCGAGAGACTGGCACAGCCCTCCAGACGCCTGAAAACCTCTTTAGACGCAGAATGAACTGTGCTTGATTAGTGCGTCTGGATATATGCAATACATACATTAATTTACATTACACTAATTACATATTGCAACACTCCTCTCCTCATTTGATGAATGGCTACTATGATCACTAAACATAATCTTTCCTTCATTAAAATATTTATCGGCTGCCTTTCATGAACAAAAATTGTGCAAGTCACAGCAGGCAAATATTGCTGACTTCTCTGAAGAATGCAGTGAGCCTCATTAGCACAGAAAGAATGTGTTTGTGCTGAAATGTATTTATTAAACTCAACTGGTGCAGCATTAAACCAACGCATGCAACACGTTCTGTGAAAAGGAAACAAAGAAAAGAAAATGAAGTCAAAGTAAATATTAGATTAATGTTTTACATTAATTTGTGGTTTTTACAACCCCTAAAGTTTAGGACATGAATATAGCATGAATATAGCATAAATATTTAATAAACATCAAAATTACATATTATTAAAATATTCCTTTATTAAGATTTTATTTTCCAACAATAAACATTGAATTAATTTCATAATTAAATGTTATTAAATCTTAACTTTAGTTTTAAGATGTTATTTTCTAAAAATAAACATTAAATTAACACTACAATTAATATAAAATTATTAATTTTTTCTTTTATTTAAATGTTATTTTCTAGCAGAAAACATTAAATAAACATCAAAATAAATACTGAAATATTAATTATATTTTGTTAAAATAACATTTTCTAAGAATAAACATTAAATAAACATCTAAATTAAATATTAATTTTCTTATTAATAAACACATTTCCCTTGTTTTTGTAACAATAACTGATAACAGGGTTGAATCTGATGAACCATCAAAACTACAGTTTAGGTAATAAAAATGAACAAAAATAAAAAAGTGCAATGAAGTTATTTACTTCTTACGTAGTAATTATATCACTTTTTTATTTTACTAGTATATTACTTATTTTTGTAAATAGCGCAGGTAAGAAGGTTGCCTGTTATATGAAGGACACAAAAGAACAACTGGGAAAATATTAGTATTTTGAATGCAATGATTCTACAAATGATGATGTAGTGGAGAAGGTCAAAACCTCCAACATCACCCTTTCACCAGCTTTAATCCAGTGTTTCATGCTAGGTTAACTTACATAATCTAACATATCTAAAACAATCAGAAACATATAGTGGAGACGGTTTTCCGCTGAAACACCACAGCTGCGTGAATGCTTGTTGAGTTCAGCCTGTAATGTTCGAATCGATGCGTCTCCCAGCCCAGCTTCATGTTAAATTCATGAGTGTGGTGAAAGATGAACTATAAAATGATGCTGCAGACGGAGGTGAACGCCTGACTAACATCTGTCTCTGCGTCTAATTCTCCATTATAATGTGGAAGGAGAGCAGCGCTTGGCTCAGCGCCTCTTCAAACACTTAACCTGATATTCACCCCATCGTTTACACAGATAAACACACTGAATAACAGCTAATCAGCGCCGGAGAATGCAGGCAGATGCGCCGCTCTACAGCAGCTACTGAACTCCAAATCAGTCTGCAATTACCCAGCATTCAGCGCAGATGTTCTGTCGCTCCTTAGGTGCGAGAGTGAAAGACAGAGTGGAGACGTGTGTCAGTGCGAATGAAAAATACCCCAGCTGTGTGTCTGTCTGAGCTTACTTCTGAACGCTGCACTGACTAGTCCACTACTTCTGCCACTAGGGGCCCTATTCAGTCGACTAGTCGTGGATCACGTGACGCTAGTTACACTTGTTCTGCACACTGAAGCAACACTATGGCCCTATGAAATACGTTTTATTTTTTCCCAGATTCCATTTTTTTTTTAATTCCGAGTGAGTTTATATTTTTTTATGTTTTTTATTTTATTTTTTTTAATGGTTAAATTAAATTTTATTAGTCAAAAAGCATGTTTAATTAATTAAAATCATGAAACTTGTACAATTTCACATCAATTTATTAAAATATGATCACATATTCCATTTTTAGGACCCTATGAAATAAATAATTTTTCACATATTCCATTTTATTTATTTACTTACCAGATTCTGTTTTTTTTATGGTTAAATTGAATTTTAGTACGTAAAAATCATGTGTAATTATTTGAAATCATTAAATGTTTGTTTGTTTTAAAATACTGTTTTAGTAATAAAAATAAAGCGTAAATAAATGAGTTAATGAAACGTAATTAATACCACCAAGTATTAAAAGATTAAAAAAAAAAAAAATCCAGTATTTTGATTTCCTAAAATTACCCCCCCCCCTGTTTTCAGAGTACTAATAGCTTAATTACAATTTGAAAGTAATTAATAAAAAGCCACACTAAATAAATGAAATCACAAAAAACATTACAATTTAACAAACAATTCATTTAAAAGTTAAACAATTTGTTTGAATGTTTCTAGATTCCATTTTTATATTTTAATTATTAATTTAATAATCC